>CAICTM010000804.1:0-47904 GCA_903772945.1 Seminavis robusta
GAATCATCAGACGCTGGAACCGAAGCTTTTTGAGGAGGAGGTTTGTGCTTTTCTGAAACTTTTGGATCGCTCTCAAAGCCACAGTACCGGGGCGGTACCTGTAGGGCTTCTTAACACCACCGACAGTTCGTCCACTTTGCCTCGCAGCTTTTGTGCTAAGCTGCTTCCTTGGAGCTTTGCTCCCCGTACTTTTGCGAGCGCTGTGAATAACATGACAGAAAACAATGGTAAATGGAGCAGATTCTGGATCGATCAAACATACGTGTATGTAAAAGGGTTCTTCACCTAGCCATGTTGTAAAAAGTGAGCACTGCCATATCTGCGGTGATCTAGCTACATGGGTAGATACACCAGATGTTTCCGCAAGATAAGGTAATTACACCAGGTGTTCTCCCCATGTCTTAAGATACTTAAGCGACCAGTCACCAAGAACCTGGTTTGTCTAATTGTCTAATTTCAGATCCTGTCGCTTTGTCTAATTACAGATGACATTATAGTTACACAGATCCTTTTCTGTTGTGTAACTAGGAAGTTAGATGCCATGCCCTCGCATTATGCAGGTACCAGATCCTCACTAAATCAAGGCCACAACGCATCATAATTTTGTCGAGTCTAGACAAACCCTAGACAAACCCAACATCGATATCGGCCAAAATCAGCGGCTCCATCCAAGGTGGACGGAAATAATCAACAACAGACTCCAGGCAGCGGGGTGCAGGACTGTGGGTTCGCGGGAAGGGACATAGATTCCCCTCCAACAAGGACCTCGACTCTGTCGCTTCGGTTAGTGTGCAGGACTGTGGGTTCGCGGGAAGGGACATAGATTCCCCTCCAACAAGGACCTCGACTCTGTCGCTTTTGCTTGGTGCGTGCCCAAAGATGGATCACCCCCCGATACTAATCGAGAACACAGAGGAGCTACAAGACATAGGAACACACTGCCCATGGAACAAGTCCAGATCCAGAACCGATGACGACTCGACACTTACAGAAGACACTGCCCCCTCTTCAGTTCCCAATGTGGCATCGCGCTTAGAGGGTCTGCACATAATCATCCATCGAGACAGCAAAACAGCAGTTACCGAGGACAACACCACTGTCACAGATGTTGTCGTTTATCAAGCAAGAGTAGTCAGTGATCCATCAAGAGAGAAATTTCCTCCGCCCCACCTTCGAGAGCTCGTCGCAAAGAATCTTGGCAGTCTTGCTGAATATCAAAAGTCTCATCCAACTCTAAATCTTCCATTTCTTGAGAGAGAGTTGAGTGCTCTCCGAAACAAGCTTTGAGATTCCCAGACAGAGAAGGAGTCCGCAGAAATAAGACGCTGGATCAGCGACAAGTGGTGGTGTATCAATAACATTGAGCGGCTTGTACTTGTTGAGCAAGCACTCCAGCATCCTGAGCGTGTACAGGAATTGCGCAGAGTCGAGGGTGACGGTTGGCACGGAAGGATATGGTGTGCCAACTTGACAATACTCGAAACAGATCTACAGAAGAAGTACGTGAGATCAACTGCCTATTTGGACGAAAGGTACCGCGTCGGTGGGTGGGCTTCAGTGCAGAAGTATGATCTGAAGAAGAATCTCAACACAACACAATTCAACTCGATCGAATTCATAGATGGACAAATCACAGTAATGGACTGCAGTGGCGCTGGTACGATGGTGTCCATGAACTGGGCGAAACAACACATACCGAGGGATACACTTGATAATGCTAAGAAAACAGGAGTGCGATGCCACTTGCCTGTGGGATCGAGGGGTCGCATTATTTATTGGCGTCCCCAGACAAATTCAAGTCCTCCTGTTTGCTACCAGAACCAAACCAACATCGATGGGATGTGTCTCGTAAGCTCCTTCGCGAGCGCCCTTTGCCATATTGGGTTTTGTGAGGAGGCAGAGGAAATACTCTCACTTTACTCCAAGACTCCATGCCTCGGTCAGAGGCAGCAACAGATGAAGGTCTTCCTGGACGCCGTGATGAAGACTTTCAAAGCCAAAGAAGAGAGCTACGGCAGAGTGCGGATGAGACACAAACACAGAGAGAGGTTCAACCCACTGAGGCAGGATAATCTACTGGAGCTGCCAGTTGTTGCTGTCATCAAAGCCCATCACATTGGGAAGAACGGCAAGATAAGCACCGTTGGAGTGAACCATGGCGTCAGCTTCGTAGGCAGCTACATATTCGATTCCGATCTACCCTTCGCGCTTGACATTACAAGGGAGTCCCTAGATCGAGTGTGCAGCAATGTCGTGGAGGGGAGCAAGTACAAGGGGATATACTGGGACCGGTCGCTCTCCCTTGGTGATGGGAGCAAGAAGCATTATGCAGTGAGCCTGTGTGTGTGGTTGACTATACTTTATTAGACACCAGCGACGTCTTCAGAAAAGATTCATGGCCACTCATTCATGTCACGCATATGTCCATCCATTTCCTCCAAGACAGTATCTGAATTGATGAAAGCAACCCCGCCACGTGTCGTTTCATAGAGGTTGAAGATTTGTTTGATATCACGAGCAACCGCAACCTGGCGCATCATATGGAGGACTCCTCCAACATTCACCAAACGACGGAAAACCTCAACACCTAGGATGTCACGAAGGCTCTGGTTCCCGCCACCACCAATCTCGCCATAATCATCAAAGCCTCTTTCATGTGGGAAGAAAGTAATGTTGATGCCGTACTCGTTGGAAAAGTTCGCTTTGACATGGTTCTCGACTTTGCTGATCCAGTCGACTACGGGATCCAACACCATGGCTTTGCAGTCAGCGCAGGGAATCATATTGTTGAACTGTTCAACTTTGAATTCATCAAGTTTTTCATAACCCGTCGCGGTAACATCCATGAAGCATTTCATACTTACCGAAACCATACCAATGTGACGATGGACATGCTGGACCTCAGGACAGTCAATAAGGTCGTCATCCTGAACTCCATCATTCCAGTCCATTTGGACATTGCCAACATTGAAGAAACCCGCCGCAACGACATTGTTGTTGTCAGCAATCGTGTAGAGTTGTCCGTTCTGCATTTGTTCTTCCTCTGTATTTTGGTCTAAGCAAGTCCAATGTCAAATTTATGAGCAGATAGACCAGCGAGGACACAGTGGCGTACAAGAGACGTTTCTTATTGTTTGACCACAGCGTGGAAGTGGGACATCACGATTGTACTCAAAAACAATCAACGGCACAACAGAAATGTTCACGACTCTTTCTACCATTAGTCGAAAAGCCTCAACTCAAGAAGACGATCTCCGATGACATTTTCTTTCAACGGGAGCGTGGACATTCCATGGGATTCACAATCTATCAGGCTCCGAAACAATCACCATCACAAAAAGAAGCACAACTGTTTCTATCCTTGGTCGAAAACTTTCAACTCCAGTTCTAATACATTTCAAAACTACGTTGCTTTTGCTAAATACGAAGACGGTTGTGGCAGACCAACATGTGCCCTGGGGGTGCGCTTGTTTGGATCCTGGGCAAGAGAATACCAAAGGTGACTTCCACTTGAGGAAATGGAAGTACTCTTTCAAGGGATGAAACAGGGACAGAGTCTCCCATCGCAGTACCCCATCTCAGATACAGGTCACCAAAGCATCTCTCCTCTGAATCCGGCATGATTTTCTTGATTTGGTGCACAGCAAGCTCGTCAGAGGCACCTGTCTTGTTCACCGCCACAAAAACAAGAGTCTGTTTCATAGACCCTACCATCCTATTCACTATCAAAACCAAAAGCACACTGCGCTGTGTCAAAATCGCCTCGACCACACCAAGTGCCTCGTACCTACAAACACTGCACCTCTTTATATTGAACAGGCTCCGCCAGTCGAATACAAGAGACTTGGGCCCCGGTCTCGGAGCAAGAGCCGTCATCCCAGCCGGGATTGTGTGGCTCGCATAAGAGTGTCGGTAGGAAGAATCTTCCATCCAATGTCTCATTGCATTTTCTGCAAAGTTTTTGCGAAGCCCGAACCTCAAATATGGTTTGATAAGCCTGCAGCAATGTTCGAAGGGGGCAGGATCCTGCGGTAGTCTTCCCCCCGCAGCCCAGCCATGAGATCACGGGTCTCTTTCTCGTGACGCCTTCCCATCTCATAATAGAAGCGATTGATGTGACAATTCCATTCACGCTGAGTTCTGGTCAGTGTGCTGTAGTAGTGTGCGGCCGCGAAATCCACCATCGCCTCGTCTGGTCTGATAGAGTCTTTGTTGAAGCTGAAACCACTGCTGAAGTAGCTCTGAGCCACCAGCTTCGAAATTCCACTCTGCTGGTGAATGATCTGGTGCCTGTAGAATTCGCCAGCAGTGCCATCAGGAATAAATGTGTAAGCCATTGCTCTACGTTGCTTGAGCTCCTCCAGCTGGTCATCAGCGAGATGTTTGCAACCGTCTTTTGCACTCAAGTTAACTGATCTTTTGTGGACGTTTGACCTCAGATGTGCATACAGACTGTTATAATTGATGAGACTAGCCCTGCTTCTACCACTGGCCGATCTTGCACAGAGAGTACAGACCAACCAAAGCTTCTGCCTACAACCAGGTGTTTCACAGGACAGCTGTTCCAAGATGCCAGAGTGCTCCCTTTTGAGCTGCCTACCTACAAGGTCGGTGTGTGCAGCATGCTTCTTGCACTGAGGACACTCGTAGGGGTCCCTGTCCTTCACAACATGTCTTTTGCTTTCTGACATGGTTTTTTTTCTTCTTCTTCTTCTTTTCTTTCTTTCTATCAGCAGAGAACACCTTGCTTCTCTCTCTCTCCGATTTACTTTGTGATCAGGAGAAAATGTGAGGCAGTTTCACCAAGTAAGCCGAGATTTGGTTCTTGGGCAATGGCGGCAACACAATGATGATTAAAATTCGAATGGCGAGCAGGCCACTCCTTCACATAGAGGCGTGGCAAGAAATTAGCTGCCAGTCCAACTCGGTGTGGTTACTAGTACCCCCAAGCCAAACAAAGCCATTGCTGCGAAAACCAGATCTCTTTTTTTCTGTCCTCTTTGTGCTTTTTATTGTCACCATGGTGTTAGCAGCGGCCAGCCTCCACCAGAAGAATCCGGCACCAGCTTCCGATTGGGCCAAGTCAAAGCTTGGAGGATCGGACGTGCTGTTGTTGAACAGAGTGAGTATTCCCTTGTCCAGGAAAGATGTTCCAGATAGTACAGTGACCCAACACATCAGAGAAGTCTGGGGTGGGTATCCTAGTGGAGTCAGCAGCGACGACATCAACAGAGAGACAAAGAAGGAGTTCATCACCCTGAAGAACAGACTTCAAGAGAGCGCCAGTTCCCGGTGGAAGAGCGAAATAGTTGCCAGGGCAAGAAACAACGGTGTCCACAAGGCAGGCAGAAATAAAGACCTTGTTGACATGTTTGAAGACCTCGTCAGGTTGCTGACAATTGACCCTGACTTGGACATTGACAATGTTGTGAAATGCGGGAGCGTGGTCTACCCAATTCTCAACTCAAACAAGGAAAAGACGGTGAAAGAAATTGTGGAAGCCCTCGCAACCGAATTTGGTATTAAGTACCGAGACAACACTGCCGTTGGTGCAAGAGATGCAGTGTACCAGTTGGTTGTCAAGAACTCACTCCAGACCATTCGCAAGAACTTCAACAAGCCAACCAACAAGAAACTCAAGGATAAGCGTCTATATTTGAACGAGAACCAGATTGATGGGAGCTGCGAGCTTTTAGGTGGAAGGAGGGTGAGCAGCGACGTTGCATTCTCATACCACAACATTGGGAATCTAGACAAAGCATGCAGTGTCCTAGCTGGCGTCAAAGGTAAAGTCGATATGGTCAAGAGAGCTTCAGAACGGGCATCAACTTGCGGTGCATCTAGAAGAGCATCAGTCAAGGGTGCAGAACTGCCTCCTCGAAGAGCTAAAAATCAGAGGAAAACGCCCTCCACATCAGCTTTCTCTTCCAGTTCCTCTAACAGCAGCTCTTCTACCAAGATTTCTTTATCTAACCAGCATGAGGATCCGGATATTTGCTGTGCCGCTTCAAACGCAAGCACCATTTGCTCGGACACATCCCGCCATGAGAATTTGCAAGCTGCCCCGCCCACTCAAGAGATCATACCCCCCAGCAATAACGATTTCTCCGAGTTCATGCCATTCACCGGTGATGTTGGAAACCCACCAAGGACATTTCAAATGAGTGATACAACCCTTCCGGAGCTTATTACCGACGAAGAATGCATTGCCCTCATGGAACAAGGCAATGTGGGCCTTGGTAATATACATGTTGCGTTGATGTCTTTTGTTGACAGCCCCCATTCTAACCATGCTATGATCCTTCTCCCCTCCCAGTTCAGCGGCGTGTAGACCAGGATAAGTACACAGCCATAGGCAATGGGGATATGCACCAGAAGCAAACCAGTCAGTCCCGGATCTTCTCTAGTACTACCTGTCCACCACCTCCGCAATTCCAGTCAAGCTTGTTCAGGGAGCAGGACCCTGCTCTGTTCAGATGTGACAGCTACATCAACCATCATGGAGGCCCTGGCCCGTCTGACAAGGTATGATATTTTGTTTTCCTCTTTCGTCTAATGACCAAAAATTACACAACCTTTTTTTCGACATGTAGGTGACCTTGGAAGAGATCAATAGTGGCATCAAAGCTATCCAAGATTCTGTGCTGACCCTTTCCAGTCGCTTGTCCACTGCAGAAAAGCAGATTGAATTCTTGCACAGTGACCAGAACGGGACCAGTGGGCAAGTGCATACACTGGAAACAGACAAAGGGACAGACAGTCAGGCGCAAACACAGCAGCTCTTACAAGAAGCTAGAACCTTCGAAAGGTGTCCAAGGCCACTGTGAGTTAAGGGGGGGGGAACATATTCTCGACTAATGCAGTGGTCTGGATTCACTAACTTCACCTTATCGTCTCTTGTTTAGAGTGCAAAAGATGGGTCTTCTGCTACTTCAGACAAAAGTGTGAGTGCTCATGTATGTTGCTCTCTCCCCCATCATGAATCAGTCTCTAACAAAACAGTTGTACATTATACACAGGAGAAGCAGAAGAAGAAACAGACAGAAAAGGCAAATGGCAAACAAAAGACCAAGAATATGAGTCTTCTTTTCCTTTCCTCATTACCCGAAAGTAATATTTACCCTTTTTGTTTTGTGCCTAACATACATCGCCTTCTCTCTCTGCTTTTCTATTCCAGAAAAGGCTCAGTTCAGATAACCCGAGCAAAAAAGTAGCTACCAAGAAATCAAGAGTAAGTCAAAAATGGATACTGTTCCAGCATGATAAGATGAGTTGTAGCTAAGACATCTTTTATTGTGTTATGCTATGCTTTCACCTTCTCAGAAAAACGAAGAAACCCAGGTGGAGGTAATGACACAGACAGCGGAGAAAAAGCAGGAGTCCCTACTCTCGTCCCCCTCACTTATTTTCTTTGCTACAGGTTCATTCCAGGGCGCAGCAGGAGTCGATGGAGGAGGAATTGTCGGTTGGCTCAGATGTAGAGATTGAAGACGAGTTCGGTTTGAAAGAGCAGTTTGTGAGCTTTGGGTACTACAGACACAAGAATGATCACAATGGCATTAAATCCCTCAGTGAGCTTACACAGCACGTCAGCACTACAGAGGACCTCACCTTCAAACTCCCTTGGATTACATTCAAGAAACTCAGTGAGGTCAGCAAGCGTCCCAACAAGAAAGCCAAAGATTGCGTGGTAGGAGATGTTGCAAGTATGATCAGGGAGGGGAGCATTGATGTAATTAAATCTCTCCTAGATTGGAAAAGAGACCATTTCAAGGAGGGTGATGCAGCTAATGAAGAGATTTGGAACTTTGCGTGTTCCCAGTTGACTGACCTTTTTGATGACACACAAACTGTGGCCGACCTTGAAGCGGGAGGCAAGCAACATTTCGAAAAAAGTGGCCGTCCTTGGATTCAAAAGCACGTTCGAGCTCTTCCAGGTCATTGATACTACAGCCCCCCACCCCTTCAAAACCTTCTTTTATTTGTGAAGATGATTTGGATCCTGTAGCCCCTTTGGATCCTGTAACTCTGTTTTTCCCATCCCCCCGCTCCATCTCCATTCTACCCAAAAAGCCCTAGAAAACTAGGTATTTACCCCATTATTGACCCTTAAATATTACCCAACCTACGATTCTTTCCACAAATAGTAGTAAAATTCCCGTAGAATCCTCTATTTCATCCCCCAACCCCCCTTAACTGCTCTTTTTTTGCAACGGTTTTATAGATGTGTGAATGAAAGCACGACTCTCTTGGGCAGTTCTTTCATTCCCAGTTCCTTGTGGGAGTTGAACCTGATAGGATGTTCTTTGAAGTCAACAGGGTCCACGTCATCACTGTGACTCGTGCTTTTGAAATATGCTGGTGTTGGTGGGACTGAGTCAATCTTAATCGAATAAGTTCGAATTCGATTTGATTTAGAGTGTGGGTTAATGTATTCCTCGACATCATAATAGGGGTCTCGTTTTAGAGTCTGGGTTAATGAGACAGTTAATGGGGGTTCTCGTTTTGCAGGAGAGACGTTAGGGCTTAGGTCCAAAGTGTGCCGTGGCTGATGAATTGAGCAGTCACTCTCTGGCTGAAACAGACGGCATTACTAATGCTAAAAATCCAACATGTGAATTGTAAGCAGTGAATGGTTAAGTCGGTTGAGCTCAATGTGAGGCCCTGGGTTCGATTCCCGGGCATTGCAATCTTTTCTCATGTTGGTCGGGGATTTCTGAGTGGTATATCTCAGGGAAATCTGATCATGGTGCAATACCCGTCAGGATGAACGGGCCCGGTAATTTGGTAAGTAGTATGTGATGAGATTGACCGCATTGCCTTGCGAGGAATGCTGGCATTGCAGGTGTTCCTGATGTCATGTGAGTTGTGCTTGCGGGGCAACTCATGGGGAGATCAATAGTTCCTACTACGAGCCAGATTCGTGACGTCTGGGGAGTGATGAATTGAGTAGTCACTCTCTGGCTGAAACAGACGGCATTACTAATGCTAAAAATCCAACATGTGAATTGTAAGCACTGAATGATTAAGTCGGTTGAGCTCAATGTGAGGCCCTGGGTTCGATTCCCGGGCATTGCAATCTTTTCTCATGTTGGTCGGGGATTTCTGAGTGGTATATCTCAGGGAAATCTGATCACTATGAATTCCAGGTAGGAACTCAGCGGTAGGTGCACAAGAGCTGGGATGGAGAGCTCTGTTTGGTGGAGATCTCCTTCCACTGGCGCTGGAAAGGCCAGCCCAAGGCTGGCAGCCAATGCTATTCAATCACTGTGGAAGCAATGATTGAACAGTCTAATTGCTCAATACCCTGGCACTGGCCATACAGGATCCTGTCTACTGCAGGGCTCTACTTGTGCTGTTGGGTCTGTTTCTCAGGTCAACTACTTCTTCATTACTTCTTTAAACTATAACATGAACACAAACTCTGATTTTGCGTGAAACTCCATCCTCCAGCCATGCAGGATACAGATCCATGCATCTATTTTGGCTGGTATTGACCAAGCTATCTTTCTAGATAGGTCATGGCTGAGGAACTGCATCATCCTTCCTTACAGAGGAACTCTATGTCCTCTACAGCTGTTCCTATCTTGTCTGATGGTGACACAGCTCATTGTACTGAAAGACTGTACAGATGCAACAGCGATCTTTCCATCAGACTGAGCCAGCACAGCTGCGCCGCACCCATATGGCTCCTATGGCATAATCTCATCGCTCCCCACCATTGGAGTCATGGATGGGATGCCAACAAGCTTGCACATCATGGGGCTTCCCTCGATACTTCCATGAACTGGTAGCATCTGGCTTCTCAGTGTGGACTTTGGTTGCTTACCTCAGGGGTTACCAACCCTCTTGAATACATCAAGGTGTCCATAGCTGAGTACCACTTGACACATTGGGAGGGGCATCACATGGGCCTGTGATCAAACCTGGTCTCCCCATACTTGCATCATAGCTCATTGGCTTAGAAGGCATCTGTCTATCTCCCCATAAGGGCCAGTGAGAACAATCTTGGCCATAACTGTTCATCTGGAGCCCTCAACTGGGTAGTTAGGTGACAAGTCGTCATCCTATGAGGTGGGACTGGTTGTCCTATCATCAGATATTGCCTCAGCTAAAGGCAACACCTCGCAGACATCTCCTCAAGTTTACCATCTCCTTACATGGGTTCAAAGGAATCCCGTCCAGAGACACGACTAACTTGGTGCTTGCTTGGGTATGACCGGTGCAGGTCCTGTCACATGACATGGCAGTGGCTCATTCCACAGCCACCAGCTTGGGTGGGTGTTGCTCCAGCCCGACTGCTTCACCTTTGCTGAGGGTGACACAGTGTAAGTTCTCCCCATCACCCGAAAGGGAAGGGAGTGCCATCAGGGCGGGAGGGTGGGAGTCACCAAAACATGTTTTCACAAAACATTGTACTTGGAACACTATCCTGGAGATGACAAGTTTAGCACAAACACTTGTCATGCTGGGCCATGTCCTGCGGAAGGTAGCCCCTATGAGGGTGGCATGCTACCCCGCAGCCATGGCCGGTGCCTGGGTACCTGGGGCTCAACCAGTGCGACACAAACACTAGTTGCCCAGGCAAAAATCCGTCTTGGACTTGCCCTTGAGGGCTGCAGTCACCACATTGCCATCTGGAGGATCTAAGGCGTCCCCGACTGCTGGGTCAGCTTCGCTCTTCGGATCCACCAGGTCTGACATCTGGGTTTGACGGTGGGCTTCCATCAGGACTCTCTTGTCAGCGACAGAGAGCCTGTACCAAATCTGGCGTCCATTGCTGGATAGCTGAGACCAGACGTGGTCAGGAAGGCGTGGAACTTTACACTGCTCCCCATCACCCTGATGTCTCGTCTTGCCAATGTCGGCTATGTTGGCTAGACGTGAGTCATCATCTCTTCGGTTGATGTCAAAGAATGTGGCGGCATTCAGTAGCACCTCCTTGTACCCGTCGTATGTAAACGATGCATGATGTCCCTCGCGACATATTCTCTCATGTTCACGTGCAGAAATGTCGTTCAAGGTGGGGACACCAGTGAAGGCCCGCTGTAAGAACAGCTTCTGTATACCATCGGTGAGCCTATCACTGGAGTCTCGTTGGCCATCATTGTATCGGGTAACAACTGTGTCAAACTTGACAATGAAGTCCACTG
Organism: Seminavis robusta; assembly: GCA_903772945.1. Lineage (NCBI taxonomy): Eukaryota > Bacillariophyta > Bacillariophyceae > Naviculales > Naviculaceae > Seminavis > Seminavis robusta. The sequence goes on from CAICTM010000804.1 coordinate 11,154, forward strand.
CGGAACCTTGCTCCTCTGGGCTGTATTGCACACTCGTCAGCCATGTGAGTGTCTCCACATGATCCAGAGAACCTGCTACTGACAAGTGAGCGTCCTGGACAAGCTCAACGAGAATGGCAAAGCAGTCGGAGTCATGGAAGTGGGACTTCACGACCACCTTTCCATTGGTGGTCTGCACTGTCTTCTGGAAAACAGCGTAGAACCAATGATTCATTCGTATGAGTTCATCCATGGACTCGGTGCTGCTTGGGACATAGTCGGCATCAAAGATCTTATGAAACCCTTGACCTCTAGCTACAGTGATAAAGGACTCATACCACTGGTCGAAGTCCTTGTTGGATTTGAGGATAGGGTAGGCCGTGGCATCTGGCTTGGCACGAAAGGGCTTGCCTGGAGGGCCAGTGTTGCCAGCTCCTCCACCACCTCTGGGACTTGGAAGACCATCATTGCCATCAGGGGTGGGAATGAAGGCTGACTTCCTTCTTGGTTTCTCCGGTTTATCAGTAGGTTGGCTGACTAGAATAATGGGAATGTCTGGGTGTACTGGTGTCTGGGATGATGTCTGCCTAATAGGCAAGGGCTGATAGGCTGCTGAGGACACATGCCGTGTAGGGACTGAAGACATCGGTTGTGTAGTTGGGTATCTCACAGAATGGGGTGTTGGTGGGATGCCGTGATGTGATGGTATGATTGGTGTTGGTTGGGGATATACCTCCCCATTGAGGGCCCATACTTGGTGATGGTATCCACCTCCAGCAGGGGAAGTGGCAACATCCATGGCAACTTTGGGTTGGGATGGATGACCAAGAGGGTCCTCAACATCACCCAACAAACTCTGTTCCAAACTGCCTGGTTCTGAATCGGTCCTCCTAGCCTTAATCTCAGGGCTAGGCTTGTGTGATAAACCAGGTGTGCAGGGAGTGGAGTAGTAAGGTGGATGGGATGAACCAAGCTGATTGGTATGGTGGCCTGCGACGGGATACAGCTTACAATTCAGCTTTACAGCTTTACAATTGGCAGGCTTATTCTAGAAAATAATCAATAACGATAATCGAGCCAACTATCTGGATAGACACACATACTTACAATCAAGTTGCTTAGTGACAAGCACGAATTATGTGCATCTTTACAATTAGCAGGCTTATTTAGAAAATAATCAATAACTGCTCACTTATTTGAAATACAAACTTTACATCTCTTAGATCCCTAGATTAATCAATGCACAATGGTATTGTCGCATGGTAGCATGCGAGGTTATGAGATGTTACTCATTCTTATTCTTATATGTCTATCCCTTGGTTATCAATGGATTTCGCTACTCCTTGATGCAGACTGCTCCCGAGTTTCCTCTTGCACTCTTCATCTGTAGCTTGTCATCTCTTGATACCCCTCTTCTTTATCCTGTTGAGATCGTAATCTCAATGAGATGAACCATCTGATTCGCTCGAAAGCAATCTCCATTCCATCCTGTCGTCATCGAAATTGCGATGAGGATCCTATATATGGACTCTATGGGAGTCCACCTTTCTTATTCCTATTGACGATCAATCTCAATGAGGATCCTTTATCTCGATCGCTGCAGGAGCTGCTACTACTATACTGCTACTGCTATACTGTTATCTATCACCGGTAAAGCCTTGCCTCATCTTCTCATCAGTCGATCGATCGACGGAGATAACAACTCCGAGTTAACAGCAGCAAAATTCATCGAAAATGAGCTCCGACTGCATATATAAGGCTCGGCTTGTGTGTCATGCCTTGAATCATGCTTCGATGGGCATTTCACTCTTTATTACGATTCGAATTGGCTGAGTCATGCTTGCCTTATATCTTCGCAAACTCTCACTTTTTCGTTTCAAACCGAATGTACGTGAAGAACAACAACTGCCGATCGACAACAACTGCCGATCGATCGCTCGTGTTGTTGTTGTGAACAACAACGCGAGCGATGGACGGAACAACAGGACCGATCGGCAGTTGTCATTGGTATCTTGCTACCTAGAACTGGCATCGGTCGTTCGAACAACTGCTCAAATTTATACTGGCTTGCAACGAAAGGCGAAACAGTTGTCATGGCAGACTAGTCTGCCTCGACTTACCATTGCTAGGTCTCCAACGACTTCGCACGATTTCGACATCTGCATCCGCAACGAGTTCCGACGTCGCTCACCAGACAAGTATGATCGCCAAACCTACTACCATAGAATCTCCCAATCTTTCCGGATTGACTCGATTGACCTGATATCCACCGGACCTGCTCTTGATAATACGACATGGGACGAAGGTGAGCTACTCTCTGTTGCCTAGTGGACAACAGATAGGTCTTCACGAATTGGGCCTATCAAGTAGCTCGGAACCTGACACATAACAGTGGTCCTTAATACGCGCACCCCGAGCGCTGATGTTTGACACCGCGAGATGCAGAACAACTGTGAGAATGGACCACTTGGCTCCGAGACCTGGCAAGCAAAACGAACGGCCGAGCACGACAACTTCAAACACAATCGTTCGGTATATAGGGCAACTCTGGCGCCCATCCAAATCTATCCATCGCCTACTATATCCTATCTATCTTCTATCTATATATACATTGTCAAATAACACACCTCCAGAACAAGCTACTATGAATCTGACTACCCAATCATCCCACATCGGCAATCTCCAATCATGAACTGCGAGCAACATTGAGCAGTTCAAATCACAGGACTCCCTCCAGCATTGGGGAAACCAAAGAGAAGACCAACCTTACAGAAGCACCTCGGCATGGAGGTATCAACACCACTGCACATACGAAAAAATGAGAAGAATTATTGGTTTTTCTAAAAGACTAGCACAAAGAAACTCAGAACGCCCTACGCGTCGCGACCGGCGCCAGCCCGCGCGCACAGAATAGGCAGTACGCTGATCGAATCCACCTCGAGCATGGACTGCGAAAGATACCTCAAACACACTGAGCACACTACAGGACTGCCGCGCGTTTCATGTGAGGAACGACTCACGGTAGACTTACTAACCTAATACATTGCGTACAATGACAATCAAAGCCGACCTCAAGACAGTGCCTACATATATATCTCTATCCGGAAGAGACCGGGGTACCAGGCCTGAACCCACCTCCACCCATTGATTGCATGCAGAGCAGCCAACTGTGAGCAAGGACTGAAGATCGCAGCGCGAGACTCTCCATGAAACTCTTCCTCGAATTGACCTGACGATCTATTAATCTCTCACTCTGCAACTAGACAGAGAGAAGCGACACAGCTGCATTTTTCATGCCATCATCATCGCTTCTGCTATACTAGCATGATCGCGAACCTGGAACAAAACAAACTGAGCGAAGTCTTACCCAGCTGCTTTCGCGAGATGATATTTGACGCCAGGACAAGATGATGCACGAACACTGGCACATAACGAGGCGCCGTCTCTGTTAAAACAAGCGACCCACTGCGAGCTCACCGAAAAAATGATAAAACCATATAGACGATCATAGAGCCCGCACAAGAACTGAATAACCGATATCGTTGTACCACGAGAACATCTACGCATACAGGAAAAGTGCAATTGCGATTGAGAATTCACAAACATAACACAAAGGGAGCCTTACCGTTTCCGAATACCACGAGCAGTTTACCACGAAAAGGGACATTTCAAAATCCGTGGGTATTTACAAGATACACGATGCAGCGTTGCTGGATACGGCTAAACTACTTCTCAACAAAGATTACGCCGACCTCACAAGTGAGGAACAACAGAAAGTCATGGATTACGGCTGAAGTACGGTACTATAGTTACATTTTCTTAACAAATAGTTCAGTCGAGAACAACAAACTTAAACAGAACCTGAGGGATGACTTTGCCAAAGGCACAGACAACTATCCCCATACTAACCATGGCGTATTACACCTCCTGGACAAACACACCAATAGTAACACACCACGACAGTACACTTCCCACGGAAGCTCATTTGCTCAAACAGCACAAGGCGGGAGAAGACGGGGTGGTGGCCACAGTAGGACAGAAGGCCGCCCACACACACACACCGACGAGCGAGTACTGCCGGAAAGGACAAGGCGATGCTTATAACTCGCCACAGACAGGCCACTCAGTGAGGAGGGTCACGGTCCGGACATATGAAAGGTCTCGTCTCATGCGAAGAAGGACTAAGTCAGAGCGAGAGTCAGTAGCAAACAGTCCTCCTACAAACAGAGGAACAACCTTCAAACCAAAGGCTGCATGGTACAAAATTATGCCTCCCAAGAAAAACTTAATTTGGGAATGATTCTGTAGATCCCACTATAATTTCTACTTTTCAAAATGTTTAACCACTGAGTTGTGTTGGACCAATATTTTGACAGACCAACCCTGCAGAAAACATGGGTTGGGGAGATCTAGATATATGGGGCTGGATGGATACATGGGGGTGGAGGACATGCATATTGCAAATGGGCCACTGGAGGGGGAGGAGAGGAGAGGGAGGGAGTTAAATAGAGGGTGGAGCAGAAAAGGAGTCTGCAAGTGGAGGAGGCAGAGGTGCAGGAGGAGCTGGGGAGCCAGAGCTGGACTCATCAGGGGATACATTGCTGTGCTGGGGCATAGGGAGCTATAGGAGATCTATGATTGCCATCATCTTCATGCAACTTCTTTCCATGAGTATGGCATCCACAAAGGGGCAAAGACATCAGAGAGAACATCACAAAGTGGGCTGACTAGGGTGGAGTGTAGGTGGGCAGGTGAGAGGCTCTGTCGTGTGGTTGTCTGGTCCACACTCGGGCGGAGGTCGTGCGCCAGAATTGCCTTGCGGAGTGCATGAACTACTGGCGGCGTGATGTGACAACTTCATGGGGTTAAGAACCTACATCGGCATGAGAGTACGATTTACCCGTACGATTGCAGGCGCAAACGAAGGACACGATGAGAGTTGCTGAAAATATTGGTGCTGTGCGGGGCAAGTTCGTATACTATTGCCAGACATTTTTGATTTGCGTAATATTGAAAAGGAGCCAATGGCGCAACGGTCACAATTTCTCCCCTTCGAGGTCCTTAGCCGCTCAAAAGCTTAGGTGTACATGCAACTCGGGAAGGACGACAACAACGAGCACTAGCAAAGCGTACCGTACTCAGCAGCGTCACAGAGCAAACCCTTTTGTTCTCCCAGATTGGTGGCTCCGCAACTGGCTCTCCGGCTGAAGGGGGCTTCTCACCTGGCGAGGTCTTCTGCGTTCGTACACTTTGAACGATTCGATTCCAGCACTTCCATCCACGCGGCTCCAGCTATCGACTGCTACCTCGATGACGACATGGTTGCCGATCGATGACTTTCGTAAAACCTCCTCACTCTGTGCGAAAAAGCCTGGAAAGTCGCTCCTGAATCGAATCTCCTCGAATACAAGGCCGCTTGAGCTTGGTCTTATTGTTGGTATTACACCAAAGACCAGAGTCAGCTAGCTCCAGACTCTTTTTCTGGTGTTGTTGGTCTTGTTTGTGCTGATACATGTACATGCACTACCCGCAGCATATCATGGGAGCCTTGGCCGGCATTCGCCCGATTTCTATCTTTTTTTTGTGTGCTTGGTTTTGCCTTCATTTCATGGTCAGCAGAGATAAGCAACTCCCCAATGGATGTTCGATCAATACCGTGGTGCTTTCTAGCAAGCCAACCGCAGACCACAACGTACTGTACCTACGGTAGGGAGTTCCAAACAGATTGACCATATCCTTGGATTCTGAACACTTTTGCTGGTGTGGTTTGACCAAAGTCCACTACTGTATGTGAGGGGCCAGCAAAGGACGAGCCACCCAAAAGAGATGGAAATCAGAGGAAAGCAGAGGCCAATGATCGATACCGTAGAGTACATCAGTCTAGTTAGACTAGACTACGATAGCTAAAGTGGAGTGCTGTCTTCTTTGTTTGGGGCAGCAACAAACTCCTGAGCCATGGAGGCCGGCGAGGGCACGGCGATCGAGAATTGAGATGCCATGGGATGCGCAGACGACGATGACTTGAAGTTCCCCAATCCGAGTCATGTTCCAACGGGTTCATTTATGACCTGACTTTCTTCTGCTCACTTTTTCAATCAGTTTTTAAAATGGTCAATCGAAGCTGCATGTTGCTGCCAAAGTGGCAACAATGCCTTTGGAGCAGTACGTCGTACATCGTATCACAATACAACACTAATAGAAACATACGATGAAGAATTCCAAGAATTCCAACCGAGACTACGAGTTCTACGAGTATCTAAGAATAAGGACACCTTTACGTTTTCCGGTAAGATCTGGTTTGAGCGCCAAGAAATCCTTCCACAGCTTTGATACACGAGGAAAGATCTTCCCCGCCTTTAGAAGAACCGGCGTTGCTCAAGTCCAGACCACTATTTTCTGCAAGAAATCCATCAACCTGCACATCAAAATGTGGGCTACGAGGAAATAATTGATGGGGGGCGTAGAGTTCAAAAGGAGCATGTTTGAGGGCCAATCACCGCCGTGGGTTTTGAAAACAGCCCGAAAACAGCTGCTAACGGGTGCACTGAACAGACGTAACTTATAGAAATGATTGTGTGTGTGCTTTATACTTTATTAGATCATATGAAATTTGTAATGATACTTCTTTGGTTTGATTTGGTGGTTTGAGATACACATAGATATTTTACTCCGTCGCAATAATCGACTCCCTGGCAATTACTCGATGACCCCTTGCATGCGGTTGCGTGCTTCATAGGAGTCGGTGCCCATGAGCTGATCAATACGGTTGGGTCCCATGTTGAGGTGGTGAGTAGGAGAAACGTGATGCTTGATGTGGTTCTCCTTGCATTCCTTTAGGTATCCCGTCACAGGAACGTGCGAGTGGCAAACAGCATGCAGAAAGGAATAGACCAAGGCACTGGCTTGATACGTTGCAAAGCAGGTTGTCACAATGGCAGCAGGGGCGCCAAGAGCCACAGCACCGAATGAAATGCCCAGAACAACGTGAAACCAAACCGCGCTAATTCGCAGGGACTCGACAGAAAGATGGTAGTAGGGAAGGTCATGGTGACGATCGTGGCTCTTGAAAAAGTCCATGGCACGGCCGTCTCCTTCCCCATGAAACCAACGGGAGTGGACGGCCCACTCTTGCACTTCCCACATCAAGCGGGCAGTTGGAATCGCGATCAAATCGGCAAAGCCGAGAGGAGTGCCGCAAAGAAAGAGTCTGAAAAGGCAAGTGAATGCAAACACAGAAGTGATAAACCAACCGGCTCCGTGTGTGAGGTAACCGACAATCACATCCTGCATGGTTTTGGGTGTGGTGAATTGGACACCAGTCGCCTTCAACTCCTCCACAATTTCTGGGTCTTCTGCCTTCAAAGCTTGCAAGCTGATCATACCACCCTTGTTTGGATTCGCCTCTTGGATAGCAGCAGCGAGGGATTCCAGGCGATCCCAACGTTCTGTCGTTTCTTCCTTCTCCATAAGCAACTTCTTGAATGGGTTCACACCAAAGTCATCCCCAGCAAAAGATGCAGACAAAGGAGAAGGCGACAATTTCCGAGCAGCAAGTGTGTTGGTTGAAAATGACAGCACGGCAGGAGCGGCCATTGCGGCGGAAAGGAGGAAACCAGAGATCTTCATGTTTGCTAGATAGAGTTTTGTAGTTGAAGTGGTGTTTTTTCGAGGTTGGTGTTTTCGATTTTAGGATTTGAATTTTATGAAGAAGATGATGGCAAGGAAGATCTTGGGTGATCGATGGCTTCGCGAGGCTGTGGATGCATTGATAGCTCAGCCACAAGGATGTTTTGATGTTTTGTTGCGTTATCGTGCATTTTGGTCCGTGTAAATCTCTTCTCTCAGCCACAACACTAAAGGTGTCTAAGTCATCGTGCTCCTCAGCTCTCTTTCGTAAGGCATGAGCGCTGTCATCAAGTAAAACTACTCAGCTACAGTACAGTACCGATACACATTTGAACATTTGAACTGAACCATGACCTCGGTGGTTACGAATGTTGCGGGATTCAATATCACATTGAGGTAAACTTACAGGGAAGTGTTCTCCATTCTACAGTGGAACCACCACCGAAAATGGAACCACCGTATCGATCACAGTATCGCTCTGGGCCGTACGCGCAGAGCAAGTAAGTGCACTCGTAGCTGTATCGGTAAAACTCCAAGACACAGTGGCGACTTTTGCTGCGTCGTCCCCGGGTCCAGGCCCCCATGTAAGATTTGCAAGCGTGGCTCGTGTCTGTGCTACAAGGTGGCTGTGTAGCTTGGGAGCTTGGGGGCTTGGGGCTATGATATGTAGCTCGGAGCTAGACTACTAGCTAGTACCGTGTGGGGTTGGCTCAGCGAGCTATGGAGCGAGTTGCTGCAGTGAAGCTGTCAGCGGAGTGATAATATATCGTGCTTGTGCAAAACTCAATACTGCAGCACTGCAGCCACATGAAGTTGACCAAACGCAAGAGAATACAGCCTTTGGAAAGACCTTGTTTGGCACGCAGTGGTGGTTCCGTTCCATACCACGGTGCCTTGCAACCACTCACATGATTTAATTTTCTCGGTCCTACAGAACTGCTTGCCTAAGCCCTTCTTCTTGACGTCTCTTGATCGGGGAAACGGGAGATACGAGAGTTTGAGGTTGAGTTGCAAAGTCAATCATAACTACCGTACAGTACCTATTCTCCATTCAGCCGCACCCTTCGTAACAGCTTCCATGCTTAGGTCACAGAGACCTAAAAAGATTTGCGAGCGCTGCTCTGCTGTATTTGCCTTGAGCCAATCTAGTAAAGCCAAGCTACTAGCTAGAGTACAACGCACAGATTCGATTGGCCAATCTAGTAAAGCCAAGCTACTAGAGTACAACGCACAGATTCGATTGAATTGGATTCGATTCGATTCAGAAAGCCAATTCATATTAAAATGCAAGACGGCCCCAGTCACAGGTACGTAGTACGGTTGCAGCAACCTGAATGGTAAGCTTTTCACGTTACTCGAGCACAGGTACAGATCGAAGAAACTTGTCAGGTTGCAGGTTAGAGGAGGGACGGTACGTAACCTGATACATAACCAAAAGTTGAGAAGAAGTGTTTGGTCCGAGTCGTAACTACGAAATGCCATCTGCAGGGCCAGCCTCTCGTTCACTGCATAATAGGCTCCTTCTTGACGTCCTTGTCTCTTCCAACTTCCAAGATACCCAAGAGATGTATTAAAGTGCACGCCCACAATAATATATGCCAGGAGGAGTTCAACAACTTCCCAACTGAGAAAAGAGGTTACATCGCTATGATTGATCGTGCAGTATGAAACGCAATCAAATAATGCCCGAAGCACGAAGAGCTAAATGTTACAGTCCAAAAGCACATCTACAGTTTGGTGTCTTTGAACTCCATCATTCTACCAAAAAGAACTTCCGAGATGACCCAACGAAGTGGGCCAGCACTTGGTTTTTTCAATCCTGGTCTCCTCCCAAGACAAAAATTAACCTTGCGGTGGAGCCCAGCTGCTGGGAATGACTGAACCCTCAGGTCATCTATATATTATGTGAAGTCTGCTTGCCACCATGATGGTTCGTTTCTAGAGGGTAGCCCAAATGGGCTCTTGGACCTCCCAGATACCCTTGGCACACTTTTGGAAGATGGCCTCTTCGTCCTTGGTGAGTGGCAAGACAGCGACACGCTAAAAAAACAAACACGATATGTGAGCGGCATGCCGATGGCGTTGCTTGTGACGGGCGTGACACGCAATTTTCTGGACTTGCCTGTACTCCATTGCTGGAGAGACTGCAGGGAACCGAGAGGAAGACATCGTCTTCGACACCGTAAAGCCCACGGACACAGGTAGAGACAGGGACGATGGTACGAGTGTCATTGAGGACGGCTTTGGCCAAATACGCCGTGGACATGCCAATGGCCCTGTGTACATGTAGAGTCAGAGTCGGTAGTGTGAGTTTTCAACGACAAAAAGAACAATCAACACTTGTAGCTAGCTTGCCAGCTAGAGCAACCAATACCAATAGATAGTATGCATTGTATTGTATCGTATCGTATCGTATCGTACCAGTTGGTGTATCCCTTGAGGTTAATGACATCATAGGCCGAGTCCACAACCGCCTTGTGAATGGCCTTGAGTGTATCATCGGGTTCCTGGCCAGGGTCCAACAAAGGGAGAGCACCGACACGGACCGAAGACCATACAGGGATGGAAGAATCTCCGTGCTCACCAATAATGTATCCGTGGACATTGCGTGGGTCCTAAAGACGGAATAGCATTCATGAAAATTGGCAGGTTAGAAGAAAAAACACATTGCCTGTATGTTTCACACCCCAGAAAAAACTGCAGCTCGAGCTCAACAAAAAGATACCTCCGCCATGAACATGAACTTCTTCTTGATTCGTATGACTGATTACTGTACGTACCAAATCCATGGAGGATGCCATGAGCATTTGGAATCGCGACGAGTCGAGGTTGGTTCCCGCACCAAAAACTTTTCCCTGCGGATAGTCGGGTCCGGCAATCTTGGCCGCAATGGCCGTCATGATATCACAAGGATTACTGACGATCAAAATAGTGGCATTGGGACTGTACTTGAGTACTTCGGGCATGATCATTTTCATAATCTTGGCTGTATGTAACACAGAATTTTGAGAAACGAAACGATGAATGATCAGAATGATATCAGCAGCAATGACACAAAGACTGTGCATGACAAGAGTGTAGATCTTCTCTATGTTTCGTGCAGCCACGTACCATTTCGTTCTACCAAACTGAGACGGGATTCTCCGGGTTTTTGGGCCACACCGGCGGTAATGACGACCAAATCGGAATTGGCAGAAACATCGTACTTGTCGGATGCCAAAATGGTGGTGGTTTGATGGAATCCTCCACCCTGTTGGAAATCCTTGGCTTCTCCTTCGAGTTTCTTGGTGGCGATATCTACCATGGCAATGGTCCCGCAAATATCTTGATTGAGAATGGCTGTCACGCAGCCCAGACCGACTTGTCCCATGCCAACGACGGTCACTTTTTTGCTGTTGAAATTCCCGACGGGAACCGTATCGGGAGCACTTTGGGGCATACTGCCCGAGTAGGGAATCGTATTGACCGTCTTTTTGGCACGGTATTCTCGAAAGTCTAATAATGAATATAATAGAAAAAACACAGATGAATGAATGAGTGAGTGGGTGGTGGGATATAAAGTTGGTACAGTATCCTTGGGAAAACTGAGAGGGGAGCTTTGGTAGTCACTTACACTCGCGAAAGCTGTACAGTACCCAAATAAACACAGAAAAGAATCAACAGGTAGACTAGCAGTGAGCATCAAGATTTCGTTCAACCGCAAAAAGACCATTTTTGGCTGTCGCACGGTATCAATTTGCTTTCATTTCATGTCACATCACATACCGATCATCGGGCGGAACAAGGTTGGACGACATGGCTTTGGTGGTTGTTGTAGAAATAATTGGACGCAAGGAAACCTTGGTTGCTTTGTAAGAAGCTGTTCGATGGATGGATAATAATGAGAACAACATCGGAGCGCCTCCAGGATAGTGCTCGAATCATTCCTTTTTGGGAAGCCCAGGTAGCACCAATCCAATCCAATCCAAGCCAAGCCAACCAAAAACACCAGCAACAGATGGTGCTTGGCAAATAAGATTCATTTTGCTTTGCTTTCTCACAACGTGCCGTGCATGCGAACTCCGAAAGATCCTCCAATCATACCAAGGAAGGCACAAAAGATCCGGCGACGTCATCGGAGGAAGTTAGTTCCGAGGACCTTCTGGATCCATTCAGATCTCGACTGAGTCGAGTCACTCAACAACTCCCACGCTTATTAATCTACTACCCAGTGAGGCTGTCTTTCGTCTTTGGCAGTCCCGCCTCGACTCGACTTGGCTCTTTGGGTACTGGAACCCGAATTAACAATACGCATTAGGGATTAGGGTTACCAGAGAAGGGGTACAGTACTGTGGTACTGACTAGCTAGCTAGACAGAGTAACAAGCCTTTTGTAAATAAAGACCAGCATTAATTTTTAAAATAGTATTTTGTTTTCATACTTTTTTAAAAAAAGAGGGTTTCATTTCAAATGGAGCACCTCGGGCGATCTCGCGCGATATCGCGCGATCTCGCGCGATCTCGCATGAGGTGTTCGTGGGACTCAATTTGAAATGAAACCTTTCTTTTTCAAAAAGTTTGAAAACAAAATACTATTTTTAAAGTCTGTGCTGGGACTGGTGCCCTACAGGCAGTCAAGCAAGTTGCGGGAGGTCAGGTAGGTAGATATGGGGTACATGGGCAAATCCAACGGTTCTAGGCAATAGCCGATTACTTGATTAGCTGTAATGTAAAAGCCATTGATGATGATACTACCATACCAACAGCAAGTGACGAAGAAACCTCAAGAATCGAAACCTCAACCAGAGTGAGTCGTTGCCTCTCTGATGGACAGTTGCAAGCGCTAGGGTCTGTGACTTTTACTAGCCGCTGGATAGAAAGATGTGTCATGGTAATGAACGAACAAAGCAAAGCAAGTCACCATGCCATTATCCGGTTGGCCATCTTTCTTCTTTGGAACTTGGAAATACATGCATCACCTTGTTGCACAGATTGCAGATGTGAGCCGAATCGAATCGCCACCACAAACAACACAAACCTTGGTTCTGTGCAAGCTTTGGAAGTCTTTTTAAAACCAAATGAATCCATGCATATGAGCGCAGAGTTTATCCAGTCTGCCACACACAATCTGCCCGTTGCATCCTGAACATGCACCCTGCGCCAACAATGAATGTGGAAGTGGTGGAATGGCTGCTTGCTTGATGATGGAGTGGGTAGCTTTCGCTTGTTTGGTCTTGTTGTTGGAGACCAACTGGCGATTCTGAGGCTGCTTTGTTGCCACTCGAACGTTTTCGTTCGTCACCAGCATACTTTCGAGTGGTTGGTGTACGGTATATTGGCACATCTGCTTTGCAAGTTTCTCTCGGAAACGAAAAAATCCATTGGCTTATCAATCTGAAGTCCAAGCAGGATCAAGGTTTCCTTCAGCACAGCCACTCAAGGTATGGTACATGTCATGATAGGCAACAACAATTGCGATTCCCTTAGCATGGAGCATTGCGGAGTGCCAGTACTTCCAAGACCTGATCGCAGAAAGAGAATAACAAATGTTAGAGATAATAGATCGAAACAGTTTGTTTGTCCATCAACAGAACTTACCTGTAGCAGAGTCGGCAGTTTACGTGGCTTTGAAGGTATACTAGACTATTGATACGGTAGCCAAGAGAGCCCCGAAACTGGGCTACGCCGTACGCAGAAATGGAGAAACTCAAGCTAGCTAGATAGCTCGGTCCATTCTGCCGTCTGAATATGGCATGGGGACTTTCTCTAGCTAGTTGAGACCGAGTTTCCTTCCATTCCAAGGAAGGAAAATCGAGCTATGGTACTGTCCACAGAGTTNNNGGGACCGGACAGCTACGTTCTTGGAGATTAAAAATAATGGCGAATGATTAAAAGGCATCCGTCCTAGCATGCAGCAATTTTGTTCGACGCAATGTGAAGGGCATGCATGCAGCCACATGTGCTCGTAATGAATGAAACCGAGCTGAAGGAAAGCGGCGCAAGTCGCTTGGAGTGCAAGTCGCTTAGAGTGCTCGTAGAATGAATGAAAGCTCTGGCCAGCAAGCTCCAAGGACGTGGCACTCTTGAGCAAGAAAAGTCAAAAAGAGATTTTCGCGACAAAGGGCAGGGGAAATTGTTGTTGTTTGTGTTTGGTATTTGGGTTGATTGTTGTGTGTAGCATCATTGATGAGGCAGGTTAGTAGTCAGATAGCCACCAGGTATTAACTTCGATGCAAGCATCTGTGGGACGTTCACGCACTCTGCAATAGAGATGTCGCTTAGCACTGGAACCACAAACCAGGCTACCCTTAAAGTATGGCTTAGACTTTGAACTAAAACTGCACTCACCTCCGCTGTGAATTGAATAGTTGAATGCACCCGCCAGTGCTCCAATGTGAATTGAATAGTTGAAGCACCACCAGTGCTCCACGAGTGAAAGTTGAATGCACCCACCAGTGCTTCAACGAAAAGTTGAATAGTTGAATGCACCCACCAGTGCTTCAACACAAAAGGTTGAATAGTTGAATGCACCCACCAGTGCTTCCAACGCGAAATGTATCGTGAAAAGTTGAATGCACCCACCAGTGTTGCTTCAACACAAAAGGTTGAATAGTTGAATGCACCCACAGTGCTTCAACACAAAAGTTGAATAGTGAATGCACCCACCAGTGCTTCAACGCAAATGTATCGTGAAAAGTTGAATGCACCCACCAGTGCTTCAACACAAAAGTTGAATAGTTGAATGCACCCACCAGTGCTTCAACGCGAAATGTATTGTGAAAAGTTGAATGCACCCACCAGTGCTTCAACGCGAAGCGTATTGTGAAAAGTTGAATGCACCCACCAGTGCTTCAACGCGAAATGTATTGTGAAAAGTTGAATGCACCCACCAGGTGCTTCAACGTGAAAAGTGAAAAGTTGAATCACCCACCAGTGCTTCAACACAAAAGTTGAATAGTTGAATGCACCCACCAGTGCTTCAACGCGAAATGTATCGTGAAAAGTTGAATGCACCCACCAGTGCTTCAACACAAAAGGTTGAATAGTTGAATGCACCCACCAGTGCTTCAACGCGAAGCGTATCGTGAAAAGTTGAATGCACCCGCCAGTGCTTCAAGACGAAATGTTGCATGCACCCACCAGTGCTGCAATCAATGTGTTGTGTTTGTGTCGTGTCGTGTCGTGACATAACCTGTAAATGAAAGGCATGAGAAAGTTAGTGAATGAATGAAATGTGTTTGGTTGGGAGGCAATGACACAGCAAACAAATTGACTTATCTTTCGTTTCTTTTGTCCCCCATGGAGGAGGGGGCCGGCCTCTGTGTTGTTCATTCGTCTCCAAGTGGAGGCCCTATATGAAAGAGAACAAGCATTAGCAGTTTGGTGTCACTCCAAGTGGAGGATGGTGGGGTGGACAAAAGCAATAGCAATGCACGACACACCATAAGACAATTGGGAACTTACCTTGCACCTGGCCAGGATTTGTGTTGGTTGTGTCATTTCCAAGTGGAAGCCTATGTGAAAAGAGAACAAGCATTAGTAGTTTGGTGTCACTCCAAGTGGAGGATGGTGGGGCGGACAAAAGCAATAGCAATACACGACACACGATACGACGATTGGGAACTTACCTTGTGCCTGGCCAGGACTTGTTGTTGGTTGTGTCATTTCCAAGTGGAAGCCTATGTGAAAAGAGAACAAGCATTAGTAGTTTGGTGTCACTCCAAGTGGAGGATGGTGGGGCGGACAAAAGCAATGGCAAGCACGCACACAAAAAACAATTGGGACTTACCTTGTGCCTGGCCAGGACTTTGGTGTGTGTGTTGTGTCATATCCAAGTGGATGCCTGTAAGAAAGAAACCTATAAGAAAGAAACCTACATGCAAAGAAATAAAGGTTGAGGCTGTGAAAGGAAGAGACAATTGTCGTGAGTAAGGCTGTGAAAGGAAGAGACAATTGTCGTGAGTAAGTGTCGTCACCAAGTGGTGGCCTGCAAGCAACAGATTGAATGGGTGAGGCTGTGAAAGGAAGAGACAATTGTCGTGAGCAAGGCTGTGAAACGAAGAGACAATTGTCGTGAGTAAGTGTCGTCACCAAGTGGTGGCCTGCAAGCAACAGATTGAATGGGTGAGGCTGTGGAAGGAAGAGACACGTCGTTAGCAAATTGTCACTCCAAGTGGAGGCCTACAAGAAAAGAGATTGAATGGGTGAGTTGTCGTCGCCTCGCCTGCACCCCGCCAGTGCTTTGTCGCCTGCACCCACCAGTGCTTTGTGTGCTCGTCTTTATTGTCCCGCCAGACATTCTAGCTGTCATCCCGCCAGATGCATTGTGTGTTGATTGCCCGTCTTTATTGTCCCGCCAGACACTCTAGCTGTCTCCCACCGGATCAGCCATTGATTGTTGATTGCCCGTCTTTATTGTCCCGCCGGACACTCTAGCTGTCTCCCACCGATCAGCCATTGATTGTTGATTGCCCTCTTTATTGTCCCGCCAGACACTCTAGCTGTCTCCCACCGGATCAGCCATTGATTGTTGATTGCCCTCTTTATTGTCCCGCCGACACTCTAGCTGTCTCCCACCGGATCAGCCATTGATTGTTGATTGCCCGTCTTTATTGTCCCGCCGACACTCTAGCTGTCTCCCACCGGATCAGCCATTGATTGTTGATTGCCCGTCTTTATTGTCCCGCCGACACTCTAGCTGTCTCCCACCGGATCAGCCATTGATTGTTGATTGCCCGTCTTTATTGTCCCGCCAGACACTCAGCTGTCTCCCCCGGATCAGCCATTGATTGTTGATTGCCCGTCTTTATTGTCCCGCCGACACTCTAGCTGTCTCCCACCGGATCAGCCATTGATTGTTGTTGCGTCTTTATTGTCCCGCCGACACTCTAGCTGTCTCCCACCGGATCAGCCATTGATTGTTGATTGCCCATCTTTATTGTCCCGCCAGACACTCTAGCTGCCTCCCACCGGATCAGCCATTGATTGTTGATTGCCCGTCTTTATTGTCCCACCAGACACTCTAGCTGTCTCCACCGGATCAGCCATGGTTGTTGTTTGCTCTCTTGGAGACGTTATTGTCCCGCCAGACACTCAAGCTGTCTCCCGCCGGATCAGCCATTGTTGTTGTTTGCTCATCTTGGAGTTTATTGTCCCGCCAGACACTCTAGCTGCCTCCCACCAGATCAGCCATTGTTGTGTAGATTTGCTTTGCGACCCACCAGACACTTGCAGTTGTTGTTGTATTTGCCACCACCGGCATTGGATCGTCCATCACCATTTGTTGATCCATGTTTGTTGTTGTTGTCGTCGAGAACATTGCAAGGAAGATTGCAACAATGACAGTCATCCCGAAGAACCTCATGAACCATTGGAGGCACGACCAAAGGTCGATTGTTTGTTGTTGGTCGTACATGTAGTATTCGTCTTCGAATCGTTGAAATTCGTACATGTAAATGTCTTCCTCTGCATCAGGCTCGACAAAATCGACGATTGGTTGTTGGTCGTACATGTAGTATTCGTCTTCGAATCGTTGAAATTCGTACATGTAAATGTCTTCCTCTGCATCAGGCTCGACAAAAGCGACGATTGGTTCTTGTTCTTGTTGTTGGTCGATGTCCATCGCCTCTACTACAGGCTCGACGACAGCGACGATTGGTTGTTCTTCTTGGACAATTGCAGCGACAATTGGTTCCTCTTCTTCTTCGACAATGGCATGTCGAATTTCGGCTGGTTGTTGCTCCCACAGTGTCACTTCCTGTCGAAGTTCTTCCACTGCTTCAGGTGTGAGAGAGAATGCCTTGTTGTAGTTGAAACCATGCGTTTGACGTTTGTCCTCATTGGGGTGAACATAATTTTTCCACTTCATCTTGGGAACATCAAGGCGTTCCCAGCACTTGTTCTTGTCGAGCTCAGCATACATGTCGTCAGTGTAACGTGAAGTCATGGCTCGGATCTCGTTAATGCGTTCATCCTTTTCAACGTCTTCCCTCTTGCCGTCGTCACCAATGTGGTAGGTGTAATCGACTTGCATGACATCCTCGTTGAATTGGACCCTGTGTCCTTTGTTGTTGGGCTTTCGTGCTCGGACTTCCGTGTCCACGTTCGAGTAGTTAGCCAGCCAGGTATCCACAGGTGCATCGTCGCGTTTGACAATGGGTTTGATGGTGTGTTCGTATTCGCCAGTTGTAGGATCGTAGACACATTGGCCAGTTACAGGGTTTCGAGTGTACCGCTTTCGCGCCTCTTTATGCTTCTGCGGGCCCTTGTCACCCAGGGTGTCAATGCCGACAAGCTTGGCGCCCCCATCATTCCACTGCAGGGCTATGAGCTCGTCAAGATCCGAGGTGGTGGTGGTGGTGGTGGTGGTGTTGTTGATGTTGTTGTTGGCCGCGTTTTCTATGGGCGTTGTCATCATGTTAATAGTATCTATGTTGGACGTCATTGTCGCGTTTGCTGTTGTTGGCGACGGTCCGTTCTTCATTGCCTCGGCCATGGTCAATTTATGTTTGAGGTGGAAACTTAAAGAAGAGCTTTTGGGATTCCTGAAGATTTGGTAGTAAAGTAGTGTTGTAGTCGGTAAGAGTGTAGCGAGATGAAGGGATTCGGCGTACGTCTAATCGAGAGTGTATATTGTCTTCCAGTATTCTAGAAAACAAATTTGTGAGCAAAGAATGAAGTTGTCACCATTGTCATGCTGTCCTTCTCCATCATCTGACGAGAAACTACCACAATGAAAACCGGGATTGGGCTCTGTCTCATTCTGTCAGCCTGCTGATTAGTTGAGATAACTCTTGTTCTAGAGCTCCCCTGCCTTTGCCGCTTGCAGCTACGTGTCCGCAAGGTATTAATTGCTGGGATAACAGAAAGAAGTCGGCCATGGTGGTCTTGTTGTTCTTCTTTGGTGTCATCTTTCTCCATGACGAGTTCCGACGATGAGATTTTTCACTATCCACGACTCACGACTGACTGACAGGTATCCTGTCTCAATACGTCACGGTACGTCATGATGTGATGCCTTCCTTGGAGCTTCTTTGGACGGTCTCCTCGCTTTTCTTGCTCCTTTAGACACTGTCAGACAAAAGGAAGAAGCTCTGCGGATGGTATCTGGGCAAACCGCAGTTTGATTGGGCAGCGGTAGCTCTTGTGGCGGCGGTGCAAGTGGAGGGCTCCCTCCAGTGGCTCTTTGGCTGTTGTTAGAGGCCCTGAACTTGTTGCTGGTTGGTAGATGTGTCCATTGGGCAGAAGGACAGCCAAGGAACATGCTGCGGTGCTGGAATGGCCTTTGGAAGGTCCCAACAATGCCCAAGAGTTGATCTTTTGGGGGTATTGAAGTCCTGACGTGATCCGATGGAACCATCCATGGGACGCTTCTAGGAGCCCTGGAGCCCTTTTGGAGCTGCGTCATGCTTCTGTGGTCAAGCCAAGAGACAGATAATACTCTGCTGGATGTCTGGATGTCTGGATGTGCTCAGGGTGGCTGGTTATCTTGGTTTCAAGTCGAATTGAAAGAGAGAAATTCCGCCTTTTTCTCGCCGAATCCTGGGATCAAGAGAGGATCCTCTCGGCCACCTTTCTGCTCACTCCTGTGAGATTGGTGGCTTTCGTCTTAAATTCGTGGACTTGCTGGTGTTGCTGCTTCGTCGTCTTGGACTTTTCGGCTTTGGCTGTTCGTTCCACTCCTGCGAGCTTGGTTGCTCGGACTCTTTCGCTTCTTTGTGTTCTGTCGTTACGTGGACCTAGCTGATCCCTGCAATCACCTTGGCGTAGGTCGCTAGTTCCTTGTTCTTGGAACGTTAGGCTTGCTTGTAGGACTAGCTGCCGTTCCGTTCCGATCCGTCGGTCGGTGGTTCCGTGTCGTTGCGCAAAACTTGGCTCGAAACTCGCTGTCGCGATCACTTGAATTTCCACCGTTTGGGCTTGAGGGTACTGCCGAATGCTTCTGTTGGTCCACTCGAAGCCTTGTTCTCGTTATAGATGTCTGTATTGATGATGTAGAGAGCTAGTGGGTGAGTTTCATAGGCTCGAGTCGCTTCCTCTTGGAGATTCAGTCGTCGGCGCTTGGCTCTTTTCTGACTCCCACCGTTCCAGCACTGTTAACTCGATTGGATGTATCTCGATGAATATTTGAAACTGGAGGCGGCCGCTAATGGCCACAGTAGCGGCTAGGTGTCTTCTTTCGATCTCTGTATGGTCTTGTAGTGGTACGGTAGCGCTGTTGGTTCGATCGCTAGCTTGCTTCGTGTAGATGGGCTGTTGCTCGCTCGGTGGGTACCTGATTTGCGCGATTGGTCATTACTCCAACCATACCATGCAGCGCAACAATTAATAGTGGCACCATTTGGTCCCTGTAATGGTCCTCACTTGCTTGCCCCTGATCCCACAGAACCTAGCTAGAGTCCTCTGTTCTTTGCTTTTAAGCCTGGACCCAGCTGCCTAACGTAGATATTTTCCCTACTCTAACCCCCCCATTAAGAATGGCTACAGATACAGCCGTTCCACGCAGGATTGAAAACAAAGGTTTTTCTTTTTTTTTGCAGCCAGCCCAACCTTTATCTTACAAGTACAAGTAGCTCATGTTTGTCCCTTGTAGCCTCTCTATCCTAGCAACCAGCACACAAATGTCTTCCCTACTACTACTACCAACACCTGCAACAGAAGGTTTGACTGGAAATGCCCCATTGTGAGAGGAGAAGGCCTACTTGTAAATGGCAAACTCGCTGGACCTGTTGAAGCCTTCTACTCTCTTGTGCCCCAAGCCAGCTATCAGTGCTTGTCCATACACCCCCACAGCACTCTGCTGTGGCCAAGAAGCACAGCGAAAGAGTCCCTTGCACCTGTACTGGCCATCCTTGTATTACAATTCCATGGAGTGATGAGTTGTCGACCGAAGCACGAGACGAGGATCCAGTTGACTGTACTAGTAGTAGGACCACTCCTGCAACTACTACAATTCCGTGGAGACAGAAGACAAGCAGCCAAGATGTACTTACGGTGCGGCACTTCCTGCTCAGTTCAACAACTGTCGTCCTTTCGGTCGTTCGACCTAGTAAATGACATGCAGACCATTGCCAACCCATCTCCTTCTGGAGTAAGTTGTTGGATGGTTGTATCTTGAGCACTGTCATTTGCTGGTGTCACCGACTGTTGCCATCTGCCAACTCCGTACTGTCTCTATCTACCACCGCTCCAATCTACCGTCTACCACCTACACCAATCACCAATCCGTTGCCACCACCAACCAACCAACCAAAACGAGCCAGCTGCTTCTGTGTTTGATGCCGCCTTTGGGCTACGCTGGAGGCTATGCCATTTTATTTTATTTTGGTCTACGCAGCTGGTCAGCAACAATGGCATAATTGTTTTGGCCAGAGGGAGTAGCGTGAAGCAACCAAAGCACGAAGCAACGAGTGACATGCACAGTCGAGTGTTCACGCCTCAAATCTTCAGGAAGCCGACAAAAGACACCGGTCAAGGATTGGTCGTGAACGAGTTGGAGAGCGACGGAAGTTACAGTGCTATATCTTCCGTCCAGTTGAACAAACCATCAAAACGACTATTGACGGATCGTCACACCGGTTGTGAGAAACCCGTCCGTACAGTCTCCCCTTGTGTGAGAAATACCGGTCGGTACAGTCTCCCAGCATCCAGTTTGTAGTGACACCCAGCATCCAGTTTCACGATTGGCATTCAACAGTCAACAGAAGCACCGGATGACGAGTTGAGTTGCATCAGCTTTGAACTCCAGCATGCTACGGCCAATGCGGCCATGAGATTTGGATTCTTTAGATTCGATTCGACCACGAACCAACGAGAGGGTCTACTTCCACAGATTGATTACTGCTTCCACCGAGCCTTTCCTCTTTCGGGAGCGACCATGACGCCAATGATGCCAACGCCAACAACACGAAAAAGTCAATGACACGAAGACTGCAATTCAATCCTTTGCGTCCTTGTTTTTTGCCAATCTGTTTCCCACTGGCACCACATCTCTTTTTTGAAGTGCCACTCGAAAGCTCATCACTCTCCTCCATCCCAGCCTTCTTCTTGGTGGGGTCGTTCTTGGTTTGGAGGTCGTGGTAGATAATGACAGTACGTGCAACACCACTGGGAACAATGACACCATGGGGATTCAAGTTGGCGTTGAACATGAGGCGATGTCCAGGTTCCATTTTGTAGACCACAATGGAGTTATGCCCTCGCCGATACCAATTCTGTTTCGACTTGAGGTCCTCCTCATATTGGAGAACAAGAGCATACTCTGCTGGGTTGGATTCTTTGAGCTCATCTTTCCATGCCACATACTTCTTGTAGTCTCCATGTTCAGTGTCCCAGTCTGGGTTTTCCCCACCACCTTTCGCAATGACAAAATGCCAGCTCCAGCCATGAACCACATAGATTGTCACATCACTCAACCCAGGCGTGTCGTAGTGCTTTGGGAAAAATTGTATTCCCTCTGACTCATTCTCATTGAAATGGACTTCTGCGGCACCAAAGGTTTCTCCCAAAGCATTCTCTCTCTCCCCCCCCACAGACAAAGCGACTGTTCTCTGCAATGTCTCCTACAAAACTGTTGCTGGCATAATGGTGGCTCTGTTCCAAGAAGAGAACTCCCGACTTGTTGTTTCCCAACACTGCCATGACATTGTGATTTGTGTCCTTGGTCATCTCTTGCAGCACCGCATCATCGTGGTACTGGATGGGGCTGTATTTGTGTTTTGTATGATTTTCCACCTTTTTCCCAATTCTCGTAGGGTTGTATTCCTCTTGGTTTTTGCTCTGAGATCTTGTACGGGTCTGGACAGCTCCTACAGGATTCTTTTTCTGTTGTGAGTTTGCAGATTCCATCTCTGGTTGATCTGATCATTCAATTTCTTGGATATTTTCAACTGTTCCAGGCGTCGTGTTTCCTGCATCATTGGTGCTTCAACATGAACAATGCCAGTCTTTTCCATTTGCCCCCTGTCCTTCTGCTTGACATGTCCCTTCTTGTAATAGTTTTTTTGGTGTTCTTTGCAGAGGCCCTTCCAGGAATTGAGGTCAACAAGCTGATCACAGTATTTGCATTGAGCAAGTGGAGGCATAGATTTTCGTTGTTCTTGCTGAGGAGGTGCCTTCATCTGCTGCTGCTGCTGGGGTTGCTGCGAATAGGGGAACCCACCAGCAGATTGGTAAGGAGGCTGGTAATGATGCTGAAATTGTGGAGGGTAGGAAGGTCCACCACGCAAAAATGGGGGTGGCCGGGTGGCCAATACCCGTTGCCAGGAGGATAGGGGTGGTGAATGAAAGGAGGAGGTGGAGGATACACACCTCCAGTTTCTAAAAGGTTTCAACACCACTGGCCAAGCCCCTGTTGCCGCTGCTTCGGTGGTGGCTGCCAAAAGGAAGCATTGTTGTTCATGTTCTTTGGTGCCTTGGTGTTTGGTTCTGTGCTTGCAATTGGAAGCTGGAAGGTCAAAGCCGGCGGCGCAAAACGAAATGACGCAAAATGGGTCGCCTTGCTTCGACAGTACCAAGAAATGAAGCGTTTTGGGTCGCCTTGCTTCGACACTTCCAAGAAATGAAGCTTTTTGGGTCGCGTGGCTTGGTGTCCGCCAAGATTAAACTGGTGAAGCTGGGAAAACCGCAAAGACAACATGTGCCCAGTATTTTCCACTCTGAAAGAACAAAGACAGTGATCCGTGCACAAAGTTTACTTACTCCAACTTGAATGCCATACATACGGTACATAGTCGAGATAGTCTAGGCCGAGTCTTGAAAGACCAACAGGGATCCCTAAATGCTTGATGAAACTGATCTCTTTGAATACAGTACCGGTACAGTCACTGGAAGTTGCATTGGAATACATAGGTGAAGCTACAGGAGCTAGTGAGGTGTTTGACAATGGGCAAATATTATAAGGATTGCCTGCATCCATTGTGGATAATCTTCTGGCCAAGACGGATGACAGACAGACGAGAGTCCCCAACCTTGAGCTAGCTAGCCAGAGCCATTGTTCGTTGTCTTGATCCACTCTAAGAGTGTATCAAGCCAACTCTTTGGTTGCCCCACCCGCCCTCCCGGTGGCAGGAGAGTCAATTGGCATCACTCAGTCACACTTCATTCACGAGTGATGCGTCATTGCCTCCTCCTGGAGCGCCTGAAAACGGGACTCGCGAGCACCTCTTCCGCGAATCCGCGACTCGCGCGCGGCCGCGGCGCGAATCCGCGAGCGCGGCCGCGAATAACCGCGAATAACCGCGAAAATCCGCGAGATTTAAGATGCCACTTTTAAAAGATATAGAGGAGTTGGTTCTTAAATCTCGCGGATTCTCGCGGTTATTCGCGGTTATTCGCGGATCGGCGGATCGTTTCGTGGATCGCGGATTCGTGGAAAACCGTTAAATCCGCGGATCGTGCCACGATTCGCGGATTATCAGCCGCTCCTGGGGCTCCGGAAAGCTCAAGCGTTGGTGGCTCTTCCCTCAGTCCCGCACGACTGAGAGAAAGCGTGGATCCAAGTCGTATAATCTTTGGCTGTTGCTGTGGATCCAAGTCATTGCAGCCATGTATAAGGGGGTTTTAGAGTAGGGAAATTAGCAGCCATGTCATGGGACAAGGCTTGAACATTGGCATTACGCAGATCTGGAAGCTGCTTGATGAGGAGACAGATGCCAGTACCACGCAAAACAAAAAAGGTCTAGCTGTTTCTTTCTGTCTTACACGCGGCCGTCGTTCCCTTCCCTCCAGCCTCCACAAGCCAACTTCACTCAGCCGACACCATGAGCAGCGACAATTGCTGACACCATCGTTTACTATTGGCACGGGTGGAAAAGTAGAAAGGGTCATCTCGAGGAACAAATATGTAGCATAAACATGAAGGACAGAGCAGGTCGGGATGCCTTTTGAATTTTTGACTGTACATACATTGTAGTCTACTGTTGTGCCTCCTCGGCCTCTTGCAGAAGAGACGTCAGACAGACTCAATGGCCTAACTTAAAGTCAGAACATGGTCGTTTTGAGGTGTGTCTGCAGGGGTGTGACATATATACCGAGGAGCAGTGGCGCTGCTTCCAAACTCCGCACGTTGCACTTCGACAACATCAAGGTGGATTGCCGCCGCGGTTTGGAATATGTTACCAAGCCGATTGAAACTTGCAAGTGCTTGGCTTCCTTGCAATTGTCCGACGTCAACACTGATCTTTCTCAGCATTTCTTTCAGCGCGTCCTTCCAAACGCTTCGACCATTGCAAGCCTTCTCATCAACTTGGGGGTCTTCACACTGGCCTTCTTGCCTACCAATAGAACATGAGTCGAGTCGTCACTTCGTCACTTGCAAAGAAAGCTGACCCAAAGGCTATGAAGGGAGCGTCGTCATCTTGGTGCTGCAAGAGATGATGCTGTTGCAATGCAGTATGTACATCAGCGGCTTCGATCCCATCAACTCGGGGGTCTTCACACTGGCCTTTTTGCCTCGGCGACACCCCTTCAAATGGGGCGAGTGTGTTGGCCTTGTCGTGTTTCACATTTTTCGACTTGGGGGAAGCACTTCCACATCGCAGAAAGAGTTTCTGCAGCAAACCCCAAGCAACCGTATCCAATGTAGAATTAGACAGATCTCTCGTTTCATACTACAATCTCTCGTTTCATGCCATCGCGTTACGGTAGGTGCGAGAGGGTGCAGTGTAATGGCACCAGTAGAAAAGCAGCAAAGATTCATTCCACTGGAGGTAAATGGGTACGTACTGCAGTCTAGGCTGTTGCATGGAGTCGACAGCCTTTCTATCTGCTGCGAACTACCGTCTCAATGCCACGACCGACAATACGGACATGGAGGCCTCTTGTCACAGCGACGACCCACTTGGGCTTGGTTCGTTGGCGCGTCGGTACATGAAGCTAGCATTGTTGAATGGCCCTGCAACTCATCGAGACGGCTCGGAAGAAGTGGAGGCTGCAGAGGGATTGTGCAACTTGGCAAACCCTACCACCACACACCAGGCATCAAAAGCCAATGGATCAGCCGTCCTGCTAGCTGCAAAGCACTGCGTGATTTGGCCGTCGTCGAATGGCAGTCGCTCACTATCACTGCTTCCAGACTATCAAATCACCATGGTGAAGTAGATCTAGCAGCATCAAATATGAACAAAAGCGGAGGAGTACCGGTACCAGTGGCTTGGATCTGTTCTGTTGATTTTTCCACGGTCAAATTTTTGACGCCCACTTGTTGCAAATGGCAAGATGTGTTGTTGTATGTTCCCGATGGAGCATTGGCCGCTGCACATGCCATTTGACGCGCCTGCCTTTGACGTATCATCATATGTCGCTGTTGTTTGCTTGGCATTGGTTTGCAGTCAAGTTGACGGTGGCGGCCCAAAAATGGACGAACACTTCCACGCACCCCGAAGAACAGAGCTAGAAGATTCGCATTGTTGTTTCATGGCAATCCCGCCGTGGTGTCCAGGGCTTTGCCAGTCTTCATTCTCCAAGAAGCTCGCAAAATTGGGACTTGCTGTCACTCTGAGTGCCATGGTCAGGTTGGAAAAGACACCGTTGAGTCGGTGGATTGATTGGAAGACATAATCTCACTGGCCTCCTCACAAGTTTCTAGGAGTGAGGAGCTGCCCAGGAGACGCGAGGGAGGATGGGATCCAGAAGGCTTATGGCAGTTGGCTCCGTGGAAGAGAAGCAGCGTCATTGTCGCTCCACGAAGTCCGTCGATTGGAAGAAGTGTGGTTCGGTGACATAGTTGTTATTGATAGCATCGTGGTTGATCCAAACCTGCTCTTGACGCCCATTTGTCCATTTGTCGTACTGTAGGCCGCTTCCAATTCCTGTGGCTTCTTGGCAAGCACCACACTTGAGTACTCAAATGCCTATCCAAACAAGAGGAGTCTGTCATATGGTGGACTATGGTAGCAGCAGCCAATGCTCGCTTCAGAGGCAAGTTTGGTCGCATCCATCATGGGCAGTGGGCACATCGTCCGAACGTCGGAAGAGTGCTTACTCGTACCTGGTAGTCTACATACTATGGGAGTAGTCTAGGTAGAGCTCTGCATCTGGATACGGATCTGTTGGATACGGCATTAGGGATGAGGCTAAAAGAGAGTCTTTAAGTCTGTTCATTAGTATAAACGCAGCCTGCTGGTTTAAACATTGCGAGATGACGGTTGCTCGACCATTTTTTACTCATTTTCCGTTGTCGGCTGAGTTCTTGGATTGAGATTCATTCAACATCATCGACCCTACAATGGTGCCCCCATTCAATCTTTTCAATGCACTCGTCACAGTACCAGTACTTGCTAGTATCATCTGTGCCACTCTTGTCTTCCAAGGAGGGATTCAACTTCTCAACTTTTGGAGCATTTCTGTTGTTGTCATCAGTGCCGTTACTTTCTTTCTCCTTCCCTGCCTTTTATACAACTGGCATCGACGAGTTGCTCTCTCTTTGGGAGGAGTACATGTCAAAGTGATTGATGGTCTTGTGAAGCTGCGCACACTGGAGGCTTACCTTCGACCTTTGGACCCAAGCAACCAAAAGCACTTTCTACTCCACCTTCCATCCTTGATTGCTGCCTCGCCCCAGCTTACAACAATCAAGTTTGACAGCTACTTGGTTTCGACGTTGGATCATGTTTGGCCAATCATCACTCCTCTTCTCCACAAGGCCATTACCTCATGTCCGACGCTCAAGGAAATTCATTGCACACTTTGTCACCCTGCTCATGTCGAGGGGCTTGCAACCCTAATTTCCCAGTGCACAAGCCTTGAAAATCTCAACATTGCTCTCAGTATTATTGATGTGCACGGTGCAGATCACTATTTTGACTCTATCAAGCAGGCGATTCGACATCATCCAAATCTCAAAGCCTTGGTTTTGCGTGCAGGAGCGGGAATTGGTTGGAATCCAGCATGGTGCTCCCTTGATCTGCCACAGTTGATCTTCGATCTACAAAACCTAGAGTCCATTCAATTCAAAGGTCTAGGTGTCGCCGGAATCTCCCTCGAGGATATTGCAGCTGTTATTGAGGCTCACAACAAGTTGAAGATCTTTGGAATAGAGGCTGAGGACCCTGCCCTGGATTTCTATTGTCTTGATCTTCAACATCGAATCATCAACCACCTTGCACTCAATCGGGCCCTGGCCATGCTTGGCGCCAATCCTACCTTTCGAATTTGGGTGGTGACCCTGACCACCTTTCGCCATTACCCAACTGTGGTGGATTACCTTGTTGGCATTGGGATTCCCAATGGTGGTTGTGTCATGAATGTGTGGGCCCAGGCTGCCTTGGATGGTTTGAATGCTCAGTCTTCTCACCCTCCCGTGCATCTCCGCACCATCAAGAAGAGCTGGGAGGAAGTGTGCTTAGGAAGCCGTGTCTGGGACCGCAATCGAAAACAGATCTTCTCGCTGCCTCCTATTGAGAAACTTTGGGCAAGTGGACGCACCTCATACCCTTATGATCCCCGTCCCATCATGATGAAGTTTCACCCTAGTGATAACAATTCCAATGCCATTGAGTGGGGCGAACCTAGCAACCTTCGAACCAGACCCACCCTCGTCCCCGTCGTCCCAGCCAAACAAACCACCTTTGTGGACACACTACGAACCATTGTTGCAGGGATGTTCATTACCCTTGTCTCCGCCGTGCAAACCCTTGGAGCGGCCTCACCCTTGTCACCTGGAGCTGCATTACCTTTCTTCAACTACTAAGTTACCTTTGCCCTGGAAACCAGCCATGAGCAGCCTCTACGCCAAAGTGGGAGAAGCCCAGAACATGGCAGGACAACATGCAAAGCCAGCTATCTCCCTTGGAGCCTTTGATCCAACCAGATTTGGCAATGAAACCACAGACACAAATCATAATTAATTAATTTTAAAAAAGGCACATCATTACTATTAGAGCATATCTGTTTCAACTAAATGTAGAATCGTGCCATTGCAAACTGTTTGTGCAGCGGCGCCCACGAAGCAGCAAGCAGCATTGAAACTGCATTGAAACACCCCAGGCACGTGCATCTGTTTAGGCACAAAGAATCAATGTTGGGTTGACTGCTGCTAGTCCCAAGAGAGGTCTACTTGATCAGTGAGCCTCCAACTTTACTGATTCCCCAAGTAGGCTTGCCAGCGTTGGGTCTCGTGTAGGGAAGATTGTTGTCCTCCAAAAACTGGTAAACCCAATGGATCCACCAATGAAAGGTCAGCTTCTCCCAGTTGAACAAATGCCAGCTCTGCAAAACTTGAAGGTACTTTTCTTCCAACATCTCTGGTGTCAAATCTGCAAAGCTTTCCACTACTAGCACTGGCAAATCATTGAAAGTCCGAAGCCATCCATCAGGGCTTCTTCCCACCATTTCAATGATTGGAACCACT
This sequence comes from Seminavis robusta, assembly GCA_903772945.1. Classification (NCBI taxonomy): domain Eukaryota; phylum Bacillariophyta; class Bacillariophyceae; order Naviculales; family Naviculaceae; genus Seminavis; species Seminavis robusta. The sequence goes on from CAICTM010000804.1 coordinate 40,086, forward strand.
CCCATGAAAAGGGCCTCCCAGTTTCGATAACAGTCAAAGCCAGCTCCACCAGGACTCAGAATGAATTTGGCCTCTGACAGTTGCTCAAAGTATCCCTCTAGATTGCGCTTGGGGCTGCCACCCCAGGATTGCTGCGTGCTGACACTGGTCGAATTGACAAAGTTAGTTCGAATCTGCTGCATGGCTCGTTCTCGATTGCCACCCCGAACATTAAAGTTCAACATGAGTTTTCGTGGCCGATGATTCCACGAGGGATCTGTGGGTGGTTTCAGTTTCTTGATTACACTGTAGGCTGCTTCGGCTTGTGTACGGAAACGCATACCTAGTGCTATTGAGTACGTTTTGGGATGGTCGATGCGAAAATGCCACTGGCAAGTAATGGCGGCAATGGTATCAGGATGATCCAAATACTTGATAATATCCCTGGGCTTGCAACCCGCCTTTTTCCATTCCCCGTCTCGATTGAATCCAACTGTTTCTCCATTGATTTTGCCACTCAATCCACCATTGTCTTCATGCAGTCCAAACAGCAAGACATGTGGCCAGGATTTGTTCTGCGCAATCGTATCCGGGTGTTCACGAAACTGATTAAAGATTCTGGCCGCATGACACAAGCTTGTCTTGTGTTTGGGAACATGAATGAGATGATTGTTTAGTCGATTGCCGAGCACAGGAGAATCGTGGTTGGTGACGACCTGTTTTTGTTCCAAATGATAGTCGAGATCTTTGGAACTGACCATGTAGGCATCAACGTGTTCAAAAAAGAACTTCCATCCTCCCCGTGCTTCAAAGACTTGAATATCAGTTTTTCGCAATCTCATGAGTTTGTTGAAATGATTTTGATAATGCTGGAGTTCCAATTGGGTGTAGTTGTAGTTGTAGGTTCCATTATTATGATCGGCATGGTAGTTGTTGATTTGGGCCACCAAGCGGTCGTTGTGGCTGTTGGTGGTTCGGTAGGCAGTAGTAGTAATAGTACTTGGAGGGCTGGTAGTAGTATTATTTGGCATGCTGGTGGTGGTGGCAATGGGATTGGTAGTCTCTTTTGTAGCATCCACCATATCAGCGGGGGTAGTCGTCGTGGAGGATGCATTCGAAGTGGTCGTGGAGGCTGGATCCGTCGTAGTCGTTGTTGTTGATGTCGTTCTGTTTCCACTTGCCAACTCAATATCTTGCAAGATTGTCACCAGAGTGACGGCATCCATTCGCTGGAATATAGCTGGGTGATACTTTTTCAGCTGACCCAGAGTGACCCCCATGAATGTATCCTTTTCCTTGGGAATTGTGGGCACACGGATATTATTGCTATTGTTGCTGTTGTTGTCGTCAAGCTGTTTTGCTTCGTTGTGTCGGAGCAGCCAATAGATGGTGTCTTTCAAGAATATCATTTTGGTCTCGGGAGTCAGCTGTTGTTCCGTGGGCATTGGTACACCCGTCATGTTGGAGAGAGCTTGCATGTTTTCAAGATCTGCATTATTGCTGAGTAGTGTCATGATTGGCTGTTGTTGTTCTTGTTGTGGAGGCTCTTGCTCCACTGGAGGGGGGTTGTTTTCCTTTTTGTTTCTCCCTCGTCGTCCCTTTTTCTTCTTCTTTGGCTTTTTTGCAGCAGGAGGAGGAGGTGGGGGAACCGTAGTTGTGTCAACCGGTGGTGGCTCCACAACAGGAGTTGCGTCTTCTGCTGTGCTGGTTTCCGTAGTTGTAGCTGGCTGTTCTGTTTCTATAGAAGGAGCTTCTGCAGACAATGTACTGTCCGTATCTGCTGCAGCTGTTTCTGCTGATTCTGGAGATGTGGTGATTGCCTCGGTTGTACCAAGAGTTGTTGTGTCTGCTGTTGTAGTTACCGGTATGTCTGCTGGTAAGCTGGTTTCTGTCGTTGTAGCCAGCTGTTCTGTTTCCATAGGAGGTGCTCCTGCTGATTCTGTTTCTGGAGTGTTGATTGACTGGGGTGTACTGACAGTCGTGTCGGTTGTTGATTCTGGAGTAGTGGTGATTGACTCGGGTGGTGGAACAGCAGCAGAGTCTTCTTGTAGCTGCTGCTGTTGCTGTTGCTGTTGTGCTCTTTTTTGCCGTTCCCATTTTTTTCGATTTCGTCGTTGTGATGGTGTCAAATAGATTGGTTCTGTGGGAGTAGTTGTCGTTGTTTCTGTTTCTTGTACTGGCACAGCTGGAACAACAGGAGCTTTTTCAGTTTCCACTATTGCCTCTTTTTCGGATGTTGTCGTAGTGGTTGTATCAGCTGGTGTAGTGATTGTACTCGTAGAAGTAGTTTCTTTTTCTTCTTCTCTGCGTTGTTCTTGTACTGCTGCTGCTGTGGAATGATTATGAATATTCCGTGTCGCATTATTATTGGCCACTACGGACTGCGACACAACAATCAACTGCGATCGTAGATAGAAATGATCGACAAAAATGAATAAAATCATTCCGGCAAACAAGAGTCGATGGGTATCACTCCATCCCATCACGCCACCACCGCCATTGGTAGGAGTGTTTTTCTTGGCAGGACTTTTATTATTATTGGGGGTAACTTTACTGGTAGCATCATCGCCACTCTTGGTTCTCTTGACGCTTCTCATCTTGTCTTGATTTTCTAAAGAAAAATATATATTCAATCAATCAATCAATCAATCAATCAAGCTTGTCTCGTTGTCTCGTCTGCGCACTAAAAGTAGACTATGGTAAAAGGGATGTGTTGTGATGAGAGCAACCGATAGAGCTCCACCAAGTATGCATAGCAAGGAAGAGGCAAACCGCAAAGAAACAGGTCTAGGTGTCCTGGTGAGATCCTTGAAGGTCGCATTGATCTTTGTTGAGCGAACATGCAATGACACGCCGAAGATCGTGATTGAATAACAGACGCTCTATTCATACATTTAAGGATAAGATCCCCTCTTCTGTGACTGAACCTCATTTACTATTAGAAGGGAAGAGCATTCCCAACTCCCAACGGTACCTTGATGACCTCACTGGTAAGCGAATAGAATTGAAGCTGCATCCTGCCAAAATAATGTTCCGCGCTTTGTGAAGCGATCTGGTCCGCCATTTATTTATTCCTTTCAGTCGATCCACACCATGCTTCCTCTATTTCTCGTCGGCAGTGTGGTATTGTCGTTTGTGATATTGGCCACCATGCCCAACAACAACAACAACAGCATCACTTCCCCATTCCAAGTGCCTCAAATGAATGGTCCTCCGAAATGGCTGTCGAAAGAAAAGTACATTTTTCTGTTTGTGTTGCTATTTGTCTTTTTGGATCATTTTTATTTGCGACAGGAAATGATGTTTTTTGGAACGGCGGCCAAGGGGATGCTAGAGAATCAACAGGAAACTTCTGCCAATCATACTACTAGTACTATTAGTAGTAGTAGTATTCATACCATTCCTACAGAAGAACGAATGATGGAGCAATCGTCACCAGCAGAACAAGAACAACAAGGTGTGAGTGTTACAGCCGATGACGGTGAGCAACAGCAACAACCACAACCACAAGAAGAAGAACTCCAGAAACAAGCGGCAGCTGCCAAGGAACGAGAAGAGCAACAAAAAGCCAAGAAATTGCGTCAGAAAAAAGAAAAGAAGGAACGTGCCAAGGCGGTTGAACAAGCACGCATCAAGGAAGAGGCAGAAGCACTGCGCAAAAAACAAGAGGAAGAAGCAGCGGCGCTTCAGAGACAACAGGAAGAAGAAGCTGCCCGTCAGAAACAACTAGAAGAACAAGCGGCACTCCAGAAACAACAAGAAGAAGAAGCCAAAGAAAAGGCCGAAAAATTGCGACGAAAACAGGAAAAGAAAGAACGAGCCAAACAACAACAACAAGCTGAATTGGAACAACAAGCAGAATTAAAGAAAAAGCAGCAAGAAGAAGAAGAAGCACTCCAAAAACAGCAACAAGAAGAGGAGGAAGCCGCCAAGCTGAAGAAACAGGAAACACCGCGACAAAAGCAACAACGAGAAAAACGAGAACGGAAAGCCAGAAAACAGCAATCTCCAGCAACAGCCACTGTCGAAGTACCCAAAACTACTACTACACTACCACCCCTGCATCCACCCCTCGCGGGCAATTACAAGGCATCCAATGGTACTTTTGATTATATCGATCTCGAACGCAAATTCTACCAACGCCACTACGATATGCTGCACAACACGAATCGCAAAGATTACATGGTCTGGGATGCCCGGGCTAGCTTTGAATCTTTTTTCAATCTCGTCAATGCCTACAAAATCACCAAACGCGATTTGGAATATCACATTGAGCAAAAACAAGTGGGCGACACAAGTAAAGGTCCACTACAAGGCAATCACAATGACAATCGCATCGTCTTTTTCCCCAAACACATGGACAGTCTCTGTCAAGCCACACTCATTTTCAATCAATATCGAGATGCTACTGCTAACAACAGTAAACCGTGGCCCCATGTCCTCTTGTTTGGATTGCACGAAGATCACGGTGGACTGTCGTCCAAAATACCCGGTGAGACGACCGGATTTGGTCGTGACAAGCACTGGCGGAAAATGGGATGTACCGTACCCGAAATTCGACGCTATCTCAATCACAACGATACACTGGCGGCCATTACCAGTCAATGGCACTACAACTTTGACAATCACAAGACTCATTCCATTGCATTAGGAATGCGGTTTCAAACCCAAGCAGAAGCCGCCTATAAAATCACGCAACAGCAACAAGCACCCGTGGAAAAACAACCCAATGCGACCCGTCCGCGACCGCTCATGCTCAATTTCAATGTCCGCGCGGGACTCCGACAAGAAGCCATGGCGGCCGTCGAACGCAACTTTCGTGGGAGTGGGATTAGTACCAAACAAACGTGGGGAGGAAGTCCCAAGCGGGCCATGGAAAACTATTTTGAACAGTTGGCTTCTTCCAGGTTTATACTGAGTCCAGGAGGCGCCGGATTCGATTGTTATCGGAATTGGGAAGCTCTGTTCATGGGGGTGAGTTCTGTGCTCTCTAGCTAGCTAGCTAGAGTCGAGTCGAGTCGAGTCAATCAACATTGCATACATGTCTGGAAGTGGCTCTCAAGTCTAACCTCTTTCTTTCTTGTTTCATTCTTCTAGACAATTCCCATTTTGGAAATGGCTGGACGGACTCACGATGGATGGTTGCGATCCTTTACCGATCTGCCCGTTCTAGTGTTGAATCGATATCACGAATTGACACCGCAAGTGCTAGAGGAAAAGTATAGACAAGTACTACAGCATTGGGACAGCTACAATTGGGAAAAGTTGACCAAGCATTGGTGGCCATTGTGGGTGTACAGATTCTTGGAAGACAACAATTTGCCAGTCTTTGAGAAACCAAAAGAACTATTGAAGTATCAATAATCATCAATCATAACTTGGTTAGACTTGCCAGCAGGGAAAGGATCGAGCAAGGCATAGCAAGAGACAACGTCAGAGGGCGTGTGATCAAACCAATGCAAATGTTTATAACGTTTTTCTGTTTGTGTATCCCTCAGCCATGCGTCTCGAGTATTATTTGCTGTAGCCTGCTGATCCCGTTCTCCATCCATGCGTGGGTGCACGGAGTTTGGCATCGAGTTGACCCAGCCGTGCCGCCAAGGCAGTCGACAGCCCCAAAGTGAAGGATCTTCCCTCACCGTGCATGATCATGAGTAACCACAGCAGATCCCAGTCTTCGTCTCCAGGCGACTACTTACTTGAATGGGGAACACGTCAACCAACCATTCCGGCATCAGAACCAAGGCGCTCACAAGTGATTGGTTTGATTGGATTCGTACAATCCAATTCGCTCGTCAAAGCCCTCCATGGCTGGCTGTTTCCGCTCTCACTTTGGTATCATTCTGCTGGGGTGTGGAAATGAGTAAACATCGCTTTTGTCTCTATTAGATCTCTCAGGTCGAAAGGAGCTGACGGCAATCTCAAGCAAAGTAAAACCACGTAGCCCACGGCGCCGCCAACACGAACAGCCAAAGCACCATGGGGGCGTGGGCTCTGGTGTTGGGCCAGGAGTTGGTGGTGGTGTAGGAGGAGGGGTTGGCTCTGGTGTTGAGTTGGATGATGATGAGACAATCACAACGACCAAATCAAGACGACACCAAATAGGTGGTGTTATAGGTGGATTTGTGGGATGATTTGTTGGTTGGGCTGTGGGATGATTGGTTGGTGGAGCCGCAGGAAGTGTAGTAGGATGATTCGTCTTGAGCCCAACCAGCCCAAGAGACCAAGAAGAAGACTGGAACCATGGCTTTGGTACGTCAAGAGAGAGAAGAAGTGCAAGACTTAAGCTACCTACGAGTGAACTTTCGAGCTGGACGCCACAACCAGCCAACCAGACCAAGGGCCACGGCACGGAGAGAAGGAACCAGCCAACCGACCAAGGGTAGGGACAAGGCCAAGGGCCACAGAGCACCAAGGTAGCCAATGGGTTTTTCTGTTCGTATGGGTGCTTGCTGTAGTTGAGAGGCAGGGTGAAACAAAGTCCGGAAGGGGACCGTTGCAATCAGGAGAGCACAGCGTTGACATTGGTGGTGGTGTGGGGAGCTCTGGTTGGAGGGGGTGTTGGACCAGGGGGTGGTGGAGGTGTTGGTGGTGGAGTTGTACGTACCTGAACAATTCGAGTTCGGACTGTTGCTGCTCTTGTACAAAGGCAACGGCTGACCGACTCTCGTGCTATTCGATTGCAGTCGTGTGATTGCCGCTCTGGTAGATGAATGCTCGCTGCGTGGTGGTCTTCGATTTCAGTTCCGAGGCAGCGCCTGGAACAAGAAGAGGTTAGACTTGAGCTGAGTACAAAAAGCAATGAAGATTGTTGGCAGAGGCTGGGTCCTTCATGGAGTGAAGAGGTCTTGGGTTGCCACTTGGAGGAGGCGGCGCCGTGGTGGAAGACGCGTGCGTGCTGGCAACGGCTGGGAAAGTTGTTGGAGAAAGGAAGCTTTTTGGCAAAAGCAAGACGTATCGACATGTTTCGGCCGCCCATGGTAATTACCTTCGCACCCTTCAAACTCACCGCAACAGACTCAAGCAACTCAAGACACCAGCAACTCAACTTCTCATTCACGTTCTTGTAGAGCTAGTAATTCTTGGATTTCCCTTTCTATGAGGGCGCAGCTTGTAGGGAATCGGTGTACTAGTAAACTAGAGCAGATCATAGAGAAGCAAAGGAAGGAAACCTGCAAATAATTCTAGTACCATAGTTGGAAGAACACTATAGGCCGGCGCTGGGAGGTTCAGCATGGGGAGTGTGGAACAGGCATGAAAGAAGATTATGATGAGGGGAAGAGGAGGATGAGATGACGTACAATCTAGCAAAGACAATCCACTGCAAAAGAACGATCTCCTACGAGACCACAGGGCAGGGTGTGGATTGCTGGCAAATGGCCAGCCACCCACTACTGATCATGGACTACAAATAATGGTGAGCTGCTCATAAAAGACTGCAAGCAAATAAAAAAAAAAGAGAGAGATGTACTAGTCGTTCTTGACAAGCAACCAAACCCCTACCAGTCAGCACCACCAACAAATCATCCTACCGGTACACACAGACCTTGGCTCGAGCTCCCACCTACCAACCCTACGCCCTCGCTTCACCAACCAAATTGGGTGCCTTGCTTCCCGCTTCACCAACCAATTTGGGGGTGCCTTGCTTCCCGTGATGCCATGCCAGACACCAAGACCACAGCTCATCCTCATTTCAATGTCTGACAGAGCAATGTTGGTTGCTTGATGGTACCTCTGTGCTGCTCACTGTTGGGTCGGTGTGTTGTCGGTTCCTTACCGTGATGTAATCTGTTGGTGTGTGTCTCTGTTGGCTGTTTTGGTTAGTGTTGGTGGTATTGCA
>CAICTM010000805.1:0-47559 GCA_903772945.1 Seminavis robusta
TACCGCCACCAACTGAACGCCAACAAAGCCCTCCACAAATCCCCCACAAGCACCTCAACAAGCCCTCCACAAATCCACCCACAGCACCTCCAACAAATCCCCCAACAGAACCACCAACTCCATCCCCAACTGAGTCTCCGACAGAGCCTCCCACTCCATCGCCAACTGACCCTCCAACAGAGATGCCTACGGATCCTCCCACAGATCCTCCAACACCAGGGCCTCCCACTTCCTCTCCAACGGATCCGCCCACCAATGCCCCCACCCCATCCCCTACGGAGCCCCCCACAGAACCACCCACTCCCTCCCCAACAGAGTCTCCAACAGAGCCTCCCACTCCATTGCCAACTGACCCTCCAACAGAGCCTCCCACTCCATCCCCTACAGATCCACCCACACTGGATCCAACTGAGGCACCAACCGACCCACCTACTCCTTTGCCTACAGAGTCTCCAACAGAACCACCTACTCCATCTCCAACTGAGCCTCCAACAGAGTCCCCAACTCCATCACCAACGATTCCTTGTGGTGTCAACAAAGCTACGTGCAATGCTGATAGTGAGTGCTGTTCCGGAAAGTGTAATCAAGGCACATGTCGTGGAAATCGAAGACGATTGGGGGAACCATTCTTTTAGACCACTTATCCTTTGATTGATCTCAGCAATTGAGACAATCCTATAGTAGACCACGGGCTCAAAAGAGCCAGAAATGATAGGCCCTAGCTGGCCTGCTTTCTAGATTGAATATGGAACTATAAATTTATGTGCATAACCAAGATGAACAATGAATGAAACTCCTGGCTGGTACCAGACCCAGCTGGCTACTGTAGATAGCTCGTGGCCAAAGGTTAGGTAACAGCAGTATGCGATGCTGCTAACACTGAAGCAAAGCATTGGCTTTTAAGCTCAAGAAAGAAGCTGCTCTACCATAATTGGGGTTTCATTCATTCAAATGATTGTCTCATGCACTTGTTCAAGTAAGTTCCCTTGAACTAGTGCCTCGGAGGGTGCTGCGGATAAATATCCAATCCGCAGGCTTATCCGCGGATGTCGGATAATGGGAGGCACTTTGCTGACCAATCTCCGAGGCTGAAAGCAGGGACCATGGCGCTCTCGGAGAGTCTTCCGCCGCTCAAAAGGCAACATCTGTAAGCAGTAGAGAGTGTGTTTGATTCAACAAGTCAGTTATAGCAGTTGATTGTTAAGATTTTCAGGTGTTCTTGTTGTTGTTTGTGATTTTCGAGGCGATAAGATAATTGACGACGGAGCAACTTGGATATCAAGATAATAGACATTCCAACAGCTCTCAGCTCAATATCCTTTCTTCCGACAGTCGTCTCTGTGGAGTTGAATACACGACTTTGAATTGTTGACCAGCTTTCTCCGAGCAATGATAGGTCGCACCTTGTTGCAAACAGGAACTCCATAGTAAGTGCTGTCGCCATACCCTCGCTCTGCCTCTCTGCACGTCTTATGGGCACACTCATTTCGTGTGTCGCTTCCACAGATAACACATCGCCGCTTGGTTCCTTGGCTGCTGTTGTCCTTGACTCTTTGAACCATCACTTCATGGTGATCTGTGTTTCTGTTGTTGCCGCTGGAAGAAAAGAAAGCTCCTGTTGTTGCTGTGGACATCGGAGATGCATCTTCCAGTCCTCCGCAGCATCGAATAGTCATGTTCTGGAGCCGTTCAGCTGCTTGCTCCACACCCAAACCGCGGAGCAAGACATTGGGAAAATTTGAGCTGCCGCGAGTCGACAAATCTGCTTGAGATTCCATGTCATGGAGACCATCTGCCACAATGTCGCCTTGAGCTGTTGCTGCCGCTCCATTGAATGGGTTGTGAAAGCAATCATGGGCAAGTCTATCAGCGAATTCTTCCACAGTAATGTTGGCAAATTGAGCTGGAAGTCGATATTTGAGAGCCTTCCAACAATCGATAACAGTGACGCCGATAATGGTGGTGATGTTTCGAAACCAAGGATTTTGTGTGGCCCAATATTTCTCTAACCCAAGAAGATCTTGTCTGGCTTGGTTGTGTGCATCAATGAGGTTGGACGCACCAAAGTAAGTCGATAGCGCATGAGGTCGACTGACAGCTCTTTCCTTGACATTGCCGAAGGGATCCGGAAACCTCGCGATATAGGACTTGCCCTCAAGCGTGGATGCGGCATCTTTGGTCATCACAAAGCAGAGGACCTTCTTCGAATTGTATTTGTATCCAATCGCAACAAGCTCCACGTTGGATTCAGGAAGAGTGGTCGCCATGACAAGGTGGGACCCAGCTGGCCAATCTTTCATCTTCTTTTCAATGTCCTTCTTTGGAAACCAACCGGTGGCTGTCTTGACGGCAGCGATGAACTCATGGCCTTTGGTTGGATCGTTGTTCTTCGACGCCGGATCGATGATATATCCTTTGAATGAGTCAAAGTCTGCAAAATAGCCATCCGAGTCGTCTGTTGGGTCATCGTCAGTCTTCCTCCGGAGCGATTTCATGGCTTCAGCACACCGAACAGAGCCAAACCAAGAGTCTGCAATGATGATGTGTCGGCGCTCTGCCTTTTGTAGCTGCATTCTTTCCTTCGTAGCAATGCCAGTGTGGGTACCACCAATGGTAAGTCGAAGAGTGCAAGCAGCAGTGGCTCCAACCTTCGATTGAAAAGCCTTTCGTCTCATCGGTTTCGCTCCACGCTGGATCTCCATGTATGTGATGATCCCAGTCGCTGTATCGGCAGCGCACTTGTACTCTGTTCCGAGAGGCTTTGGCTTTCGGAAAATAAAGGAAAGAAATGGCAACAGTGAGGATTTTGTGGAGCGTGGACGGAATGGACTCATCAGCTCATCGAGTACTCTTTCGAACTGGCCAACCACCCAACGTTTCCGATTGTCATTAAAATCCTCAACCAATTGAACGATCGGATGCCATGGATCGTCGGGGTTGCTACCATCGTCAAAGGCCAAATGGAGCCTCTCTTTGATCTTCTTGAAGCGATCATAAGACATGACTTTCTTGCCAGCTTGTCCTGTTATCTCATCAAATTTGCTCTCATCCACGCTGACGTCAATGACTGGTGCGAGTCGACCTTTCTTTCTCTCCTTTTCAAACAGTTTCTCTCCTCCTTTGTGGCAAGGACAAGCGACGAAGATAACACCGAAAACAATCCACCACTCTCGCTCCGAGACAGATCTAATCGTCTTCTTCTTTGCATTTCGGACGTTGGGGTTTGCAAGCATCTGTCGATTGGATTCTTCGATGGCTTTGTTGAGGTTCTGCAGGTGTCCTCGCCAGTCACCAGGCCACAAATGAATCAGCAAACTGAGGAATGGGTAGCTGTACGTTGCTTCGTCTGGATCTGCATTATCCTGAAACGCCTCCTGGAATTTGAAGCCAGCGACACCTGCATTCCGAGCTTGCTCTACTGGATGTGTTGGCGTCGATTGCTCAACTGCTTTCCAAGTAACATTGCGTTTGTCCTTCACCAATTGGAGCTTCTTGGATGAGATCCTCTTCTCAGGTGCATCGGCGTTTGGGAAATGAATTGACCAGAATGGACCATCGTCATCTTCCTCCCGATCATCGCCAACAACAATGCCAACACGCTTCCGCCCACTCCTCTCCACGACTCTCTCGCCCAACTGGATCGACTGCTTGCTTGGTGGCTTGCATTCGACATTCCATCCATCATTGATCAAGATGTTTTTCTCGGTAAGGTATGCGTTCCACTTTCGTCGGTGCTTTTCATCATCAGTCTCAATGCCTCTTGCTGCAGCAAAATCATTGGCATTGAAAGCCACTTGCTCTCCGGCTACTCTGACTGCTTCCTCTCGATCCTGGCCATCAAAGATTGGGATGTCTTCTTCGAGCTCGTCGTCAGGATCTCGATCCATTTCATCGTCGTCGCTTGCATCATCGACATCAGGGGCATTCTGAGTGGTGCTTTGGTCGTCGTTGTTCTTGGTTTCCTCCGTGGTGGCAACGACAACGACCTCAACTGAATCAATGAGCGGTGCGTCATCCAAGTTTCGCCCCCCTTCATCATCCTCTGGTTGATCATCTTGACCGCTGCCGCTGTTTTCTTCTTCATCCGGCTGATTCTCTGTCGGAAATTCACCCTCATTTGGGTGACGGAGCATTTGCGATGAGACTTCAAGAAACATGTTCTTTGGTCGGCCTTGCTTATCCACTAGCTCTGCTTTCCATTTCCCCTTTCCCAAAGCCTCCCGGATGATGGCAGGAAGTGCATCCTTCCTTGTGAAGACCTGACTATCTCTTCCAAGCCGCTTGCGTTTGGGCATCTTCATGGTGGTGGTTCTTGCTTTTTCGAAGTTTGTTGTTTCGAAGAAGAAAAGAGTGTCGATCAGTCGTCCTCTCTGCTTCTTCTTGGCTCGAGCCGATCGACTCGACTCGACTAGTCTAAGAGTAGTCTAAGAGTAAGCCGACGTATATTCTTATTCAGCTCTCTATAGTCGGATGGCTTGTCCATCTTTCCAAGCGTCAAAGAGAGCTCTTTTGTAGTGAGTGTTGAAAAATCAATCCGTCTTTTTCGCGTGGGAGTGACGGTGGGAGGGGTCTCCAGACGCGACACGTCATCGTACGACATTCTACTCGTACTGTATTTTCATACTATTTTGTTAGTTTACGTTTTTTAGCGTTATATTTGGCACGAGCCTCTCCATCCAAAGAAAAAGCACTCGGAAAGCAACCGCACACGAACGCCGCTGCAGCACCACTCCTTACAATCGAAGAAAGAACACAAATCGATCGAAGATGGTGGCGAGCCAACAATGGGAACCTATTTCTTACTGCGACGGGAGGGCTGCTTGCGGAGAGCGGGATTCTTGTCGACGGCAGCGGGCTTGAGGGCAATGGTCTTTTTCTTGATGGGCTTCTTCTGGGCAGCCTTCTTGATGGGAGTGAAGAATTGCTCTTGGGAAAAGCCACCCACTTCATCATAATCAGAACTCGAGTCAGTGGTATCCAGGATGTTGACGCTGGTGTCCAAGCCGTTGGTAAGAAAGTCCACTTCCTGTTCCATGCCAAGCTCATCAAAATCATCTTTGTCAAACTCATCATCTTCTTCTTCCGAAATCTCCGACGATGACAAGTCCACAGCAGGCGTCGCGGAAGCGACCGTGGAAGGGAGAGGCTCGGCAACAGCAATGGATGGAAGAACTTGGGTGGCCTCCACTGCTTCCTCTTCTTCATGATCTTGGAAGCGAACGGTGAAGCTCGTCATGTCCCCGTTGACGGTGAAGGTGAGTTTCTTACCGGTGTCCTTGTTGGTGGCATCGGCCATGAAGGAGAACTGATCAAGGGTGTAGCGACCGAACATGTTGACTGACAGATTGATTTATTGTTGTTGTGGCTGGTCCAGTAGATTGGTTGTGAGCAGAATGGACCATCCAACAAGATTCAGTCGAGCTACTAATACTCCAAATTTTCCCAAATTTTCCCTCGGTTTTGAGGAGAAGCCGCGCACTCCACTCGGATTGAGGAAGCTTCTTTGAAGAGGTGAGATCCAATGATTGAGCCCGCCACCACTTGATTGGTCTTGTTTGAATTGTATCTACTTCTGGCCGGATCGGCTTACGACTTCGCTTTCTGTTGTTTTGTTGCTCGCACTTTGCTGTCACTCCCTTTCCCCAAAGCAATTATGTCTTCTTCCAACCAAGTCTTCTCCTTCTTTCTTGCTGCCCGTGCTCTGTGCCATCGAATGTACAATGGTGGACTTGGGATCGCACGTCGTCTTCGCTCAATCTTTCTCTTTTTTGTAGGCAACCTTCACACTCTCTGTGGACGGATGATTGCTCGAAGCGTAGCGTGGACCCCTCTCTTTTCCTTCAGCAGCGATCAAGCTGATGATATCACGATGGTTGTCCGCGTCTCTTCCACCATGGGATGCAGCCGCCGTGTGCAAGGCTCCTTGGCTGTTGAACAGTATGGTAACACCACGCTTTTTCGGGTGCTGATTGATGGTCACGAGGTGATCGATGGAGTTGATGGCAGCAACCAGCCCGGTGACCGCTTCCAAGGAGCCGTGTACCTTCCTGAAAGCGTTCAGTGGGAGCCAGTCTTCAAGAAAGTGAAGAGTGCCAATACAACATCCATCCGTGGTCGATGTGCGTTTGTGAAGTTTGGACCAAATGTCTCTGGTATCACTGCTCTCCAGGTCACTTTGATCCATAGCAACAAGAACAAGAGCTTTGATGCCAAACGAGTGAGCGCAGCTTTAGAGGCATGCATTGCGAACGCTTCAGAGGCAGTCAACATGGTGTCGAACAACAACAACAGCTTCCATTTGTAGTGGACGATGGCATCAACAGTCGACGACGGCATTATCCGCAGATTGGAGGCAGTTTTGTACTGTTTTACTATAGGATCGCCAATCCACGGATGGAATATCCTCGCCTCGGATTGGACTCAATCCGCAAAATGTGAGCGGCAACAACACAACAACTACTGGCACATATACCAAAAGGGATGGTTGTTTCTTACTCTCCTAACTATAAAGATCAATAGCTATTATGTCGATAGCCTCATTATTAGCTATGGTTGCCATGCTAGACAGCCTCAAAGTATGCACGGATATCCGATGTATTCGCGGATCCTTGGAGGCAGCACCCTCCAAGGCACTAGATCACATCATTGCAGACCACAGACCACGCACCATTGATTCTTTCAGTGTGGATGGGCTGTGATGTTTCAACTGGTCTTCGGATTACTATGTACCGGTACCTGGTACATGTACCAGGTACCGAAGTATTTTGAGCTGTACCTACACAAATCGGGTCGCAGCAGTCAAATTAGTCTACTAGCTAGTAACATTACTTCTTGGAAGCTGCAAGAGAATTGAAATTCTATCCAACACAGAACGCGTAAAGCAATGGTTGCGTTCTTATGATCATCGGCTCAATGATCTGCGCTTCGGACCATTGGTGGAAGATGACAATTATTCCTAGTACAGTACTACCTGTACAGTACCTCTCCTTAGCTAGCTACCGGTGGACTGTCCAAGTCGACTTGTCAGTTGGATCAGCTTTTGAACGAACATGACGGTCAAGAGACCAAACAACAATTTACAGGCAACACAAGGCGACAAGAGGAGCGCAAATTACGATGGACACGAAACTCTCCAAATGACACCAGATAGAAGTGGTTGTGAGTTGGGATTTCTTTGTTTTCTTTGTTGCCACTCTCTGGTGGTTTGGAAAAGGGATCTGTGTCTAATCCTCCGATTATCCATTCATCAGGCCCCCATATCGGAACCAAAAATAGATTGAATAACTCGATTCCTCCCTGGTTCTACCATACAAGTAGATTGTCTAGTTGGTGTTTTGCTCACGCTGCTCGTCGTTCTTCCTCCAATTCTCCACCTTCCTTCTTCTCACTCTTGGTATTTGATTGCGGTTTGGCAGGTCTCCTTTTGGTAGTCCACGCCCATTCCATTTGACAGTGAATGGGTTCATTTCCATTTTCGTCCGTGACCTGTACTTGAATAACGGCAGCTCCCTTGTCGGTGGTCCGAATCTGTTCTTTTTGCTCTTCGGTAATGTGCGCCACGGCTTTGAGATCCCCTTGAGCTCGCTTGACAAAATTCACCTGCATGCTCTTCAAGACGGGCAAATGGCTGTCGGGGACATGCACGCCAAAACACATTCCCGTGGCGGATTCTGCCAAGGTGGCCATGGCCGTGGCATGAATTCCCTGCAAGTGATTCTGCACGCGCCAGCGATTCTTCAATTCCACCACCACTTGAGACTCGTCCCATTGACGAATGGCAATTCCCGTTGTGCCCGCATATTTAATGTTGGAATTGAACGCCAGAGAGAGAATGGGACCCTTGAAGGAAGCTGGGAGAACCGACGAGTTGTTGACTTGGTTGACAAATCGCAACAGACGATTGGGTTTCACAGCGGACATGGTTGTTCTTGCTTCTAATGAAAGCTATCTGCAATTTTCTATCGGAACATTATGAAGGGATTAGAGTGACATCTTGGCTACTGGTACCAGATACGCCTCTGGTCCCGGCTCCCACGAGGTGGCCGTCTCCTGTGTTCGGGTCCTCATGATTCTTGGCGCTCCGAAGAACTCGCAACGTGTCGATTTATTTATTTGTTGTGGTTTGATGCGACGGTGTCACGGTACGGCACCGTACATGTACCTGGTCCGGTATCTGAGTAATATCTCCTTATTTGTACCGTCTGTCGTGCGTAGGAGAGGCTTTAGACGGGGCTTGTGCTGTGTGCCATCGAGTGAGTCAAAGTTGGATTTTGACTGGAGTATCGAGTTTGACTTTGGTCTGATCTAACAATCACTATAGGATAAACAGTAGGGTAGATTCGACAAGAGGCCAAAGCCAAAACTGCACGGCGAAATCAAATGACCGTCACAACCTGGTGTAATCGCGAGCCACGCCAGAGGTTCGCTTGTGCATGGCAACCGGTAATCAAAACGGTACTGACGTGTTCGAGGTTCACTTGCTCACAATTTCGCTAAATTTCAACTTCAACAGTACTATTTCTTACAGGCGACAGTTGTTGTGGCTACATTCGTACAGTACGTTCTACAGCTATTGACTAGTTTGCCAAATGGTTGAATCGCTGGTACGGGCATATATGAAAAACTAAAAGGGTGATTTAACATCTAAAGCTTAGTGCGACCACGAGACTTCTTCTTGTCCAGCAGCCCCTTTCTTTGCAGGTAGAGCTTCATGTTAGCAACTGAACACTTGCACTCGTCTTTAAATACCTTTTGAAGCGTGGCACACCCATCAAACTCATCCAGATTTTGTTCCTCTGCGAAATTTCGAATCCCTTGCACCACGGCTACCGACCTCCGATACTGGGCTGTTTGTGCAGCACTCCAATGCTTCCTCCATTTGCTTTTCCACTTTGTTTCTCTTCCTTCGCACCCACCAAGGGCATCCTGAAAGTCTCCACGACCACAATACTCATCCAACAAGGAGGAAAGACTTGGATGCTGTGGGCGAATGAAGAAAGAGGAATTGGGTAAGGTGACACCAATGATGGCGCCGTGCTTGATTTCATTTTCGCTCAATCCACCAGAAGACATGGCTCCAAACGTTGCTGTTCCCACTTGGAGCAGGGTTCCTGCCGCTTCGTATTCGACTGGAGAAGTGTTGTTGTTTCGATTGTTGTTTAGGGGTGGCTCTGCATCCATCATTTCACTATCGAATTCCAGAAGCGGTGGTGGTGTGTTGTGCATTTCGTCCTGTGTAGTGTCTTCTGTAAGAGCCATTAACTCGTCTTCCATAGTAGTGGGGCTGCCTCTTAAAGCAATAGCCCCACTTTCTAGAATGTTCGCTAGTCGTTGCTCTGTTGCCTGCCTTCTGCGTTCGCTTTGTTGGGTCAATGCAATCAGACTGCTTAAGCCCTGGTTCACGCTTTCTGCGACACTGTCTACTCTCTGTTGCAATATACCCATCGCTGAGTCATTCGCTCTGTGCCATTGGTGTAGTCCTGGTAGTACGTTCTGTAGATTGGCATCGAGGGGATCTTGTGCTTCTTTCAAGGCAACACGCATGTCTTCCTTGAAAGCAAGAAACTCCTCGGAAAGGAAACAGCTCATCTCCTTAAACATTGGATGATCCACACATCGCTCTGGTTGCTCCACCATCATAGCAGCAGCATCCTGTAGGAAGATCTTGTTCAGATCCATGAGGAACGCAAGAAATGCCCTGGCGGTCTGCTTAACACACTTCTTGTCAGCCTCAAGTACAGCGTCATAAGCATCGTACACCCACTTTCCAATAGGCGTCTTCACTAGCAATTCCTTGGCTGGCTCCACAGTACTTCGTGGCAACCAGTAGATGCTGTCTTTGCCACCTGTAAATCCGGCTAGAGCCCTGATTGGCGACATAGGAATCTTCGTACTGTAGGAGCGATCTTGCATGCTCAAAGCCCACTGTCCCATCCGTCTGATGTTCTCTGATTCCTCCATACACATTTCTAGGGCCTTGGGGCCTATGTTCCGACCAAGATGCTGGATCTTGTTGCATGCAAGACCCAGGGCCTTTAACATATCCCCAACACATTCACCATAGCTATCGTTTCTCATTTCCTTCTTGTGGTTGGCTGGGGATCCGACGTCTATAAGTAGCTTGATGTCGAACCATTCTTCGTTCTTCATCCAATCTTCCACTGTCATTGTCTCAAGCTCCCTTGTACAGTGCAATCGATGCTGGAGATAGAAAGCCAGACCATTCACGGCACAATAGCACACCTCCTTATGTCTTGTGGCCCTGCCGAATTGCCGTCCTCCTCTAGTAGCAGTTTTCCCAATTGGAATTTGGTTGACCATCAAGTAGGGTGCCTGAACATCATTCGGCGCCTTTGGAAGGTTGATTCCAAGGAAATCACTCAACTCGGCTCGATGCAAACTCTCAGATCGCAGCACACCAGAGGTCAAATAGAGGAGACAGAACCTATGCCGGAGAGACTTGTTGACTGATCTGTAGCCCCTAGCGAACTGACTGCGGCACCACATATACTCTTCCATCTTATCATAATGCTCCACAATTGTGTAGGGTGAAAATTCGCCAGTTATCTTCTCTTTGTAGTTTGCCTTGTCCTTCTTGGGTTTCCTTTCTTTCACATGATCTCGCAGCAGGCGCATGTCCTCATCCACCCATATGAAATCCCATTGCACCTTCAGTGCCTGTGGAAGCCCACTGTTGCCTGTCATGGCGACTTGTACTTTGTAGATTTTCTTAATGACAGATTGATAAGCTGTAAAGGTAGTGGGCCCAATTGGATTCGTTGGCTGTGGCACTGTGGCCAACCTAGCTGGGCCATTCTTTAGATGCTTGATCACCCCTTCGTAGTCTTCCACATCAAAGTATGTGCGTTCGTCAGGAGGAAGTGCCCTTTGCGCTTTAGTGAGACCTTTCACTTTCTGCTCGCGAAAGCACTGAAACCACATAAACCTGTAGACTCTTTCAGCAACAAGGTGGTATTTGTAGGGATCATGAGGGTATGCGTGGTCACAGTACTGGAAGTATTCAATGGCTTTGGGAGTCTGCGCCTTGATGCTGTTAGCAGATCGATCCTCTTCTCTGACTTCCAACACTTGTTGGCGCATGTTTCTGTTGATCTCATTGTCATCTGGATGCCTGATGGTGTGAGTTGTCGCTGTTCCTCCTGGCGAAGTCGACTCCCTCTGGATGTATCTGCGAGGTGGTGAGCCAAACTGATTCGCTATGAAGCGGCTAGTTGAGATAAGTCTGCTCATCTTCCTGTTGTGGTGGTGGTGACTCTGTTGGTGTTTGTTCTCTAGCTAGCTACTTCCACGATATCTCGTGGTACGATGCTAGATATCGATCGATACGTACAATACGTATGTTCGCGCCATAGGCCATTAAGACAGACCTAACGCAAACCAATGCTGGTATGCTCCGAGTACCAGTTCTCTAAGTCCATCCTTTTTTGACTGGACGTTGTAATAACCGTTTATTAAACGCACTCGGCGTGCGGTCAAGTCTTAGACTGAACTCGAAAATTTGACTTGGGGTCTAAACCGGTACTCAGAAGTTAGACTCAGACAGGTATAAATGATAGTGGCAGCTTCACTTTGTTTCCTCATTTCTTTCAACAAGAGGATGGCTGGCCCTCTTCGATTCATGGCGGCAAGCCGTTGGTTGCGCTTGGTCGGGGCTGCCAATAAGGGCACTAGTGCTTCACATCCATATCCGCCCTCTTCCGTATCTGGCTTGCTTCGACGTCATCAAAGCAGTGGCGGCTTTTCGAATGCATGGCAAAGCGTCGATAACGCAGATGAACTAGTAGAAGAGGCTGCGACTCCTCCAAATCCTCTTGATTATCTCTTGGGATTTGACTCGGTGCCGGCAACCAAACACTACAAGGAAGCTCTGTTGCAAGCCTGTGAACTAACAGAATCCCATCAACTTTTGGAAGTAGGATGTGGAACTGCAACTCATATTCCTCAGTATGCACAAGCTGTGGGAGCTTGTGGTCATGTCACAGCCATTGACATTTCACAGGATTTGATTGAACGAGCCAGGGCAGCCTTCCCAAAAAGCAATGTCAACAGCAATTTCACATTCCAAGTGGCCAATGTTTACGAGTTGCCCTTTTCATCGCGGTCCTTTGATGTCGTCAAGGAGGACCGTGTATTGCAACACTTGAATCGACCACTAGAGGCAGTGCAAGAAATGCTACGGGTGACAAAGCCTGGAGGGGGCCTGGTGATTGCCAATCCTGATTTTCGATCCTTCGTGATGGATCACATAGCCTCGCCACAGCAACGATGGGGACAGAGTCTGCGCCCCCCAGAAGGAAATGACCGGGACATGTTTCAGTTGACTACCAAAGTGTTGAATGGTGTTGTGCCCACTCTTTGTGCTCATCCATCGATTGGGAGTCAAAGTCCGCGCTTGTTGCATGCCGCCGGTTGTGACAAAATTGAAATGCAGGTTGTTCCTCTAGTTTTTGAAGGACGTGAAAGTTTAGAGAGGGTGGTCCCAATCACGTACATGGCACAGCTCTCACATGCCAATGGTGCCATTACCACCGAGGAAATGGAGGCATGGTTGCATCGTTTGGAATGGGAAGAATCCGTGGCTAAAAATGTCTTGACGGGGACACTTAACATGTACCTTGTCCGAGGAATCAAGCCAAGCATTGATGATTCTGATCAACGAGACTGGTCCTATAGCATTGGAACCAAGTTTTTTGAAAACTTGAAGTCCCCCAAACCCAAGCTGGATTCCTCCATTCGGTTTGCAGGACTAGATGACACCTCTAAGCTGATTGAACAAGCAAGAACCATGGTCAACAATGAGTACGCCACGTCGGACACCGGCACTACGTTAAGTTCCGAACGCTTGCGCCCACAGGACATTCAACAGATGGTAGCTGATAACGAATTGTTGCTTGCGTTTGATGATGACAACGAAGGACAATTGGTTGGATGCATTCAGGTCAAGTTGAAACGGGCCACTTCCAAAGATGATGGGCTTCCAAGCTTTGGTCGAGACGCCGCCGAGATTGTGGGTGAGTTCACCTGCCTGGCAGTCCCTTCCAACATTGAAGCCAGTGTGACCAACGCCAACACGCAGTCGGTGACAATTCAAAGGACGGAATCGGGCAACAGCCGCCGAGGCCAGGGTGTTGGTGCCGCGCTCGTCCGGGCAGCTGAAGCTCATGCACGCAATCATGGAGCAGGTCGCATGACTCTGGGCATCATGTGCCCTGCAGATCATGAACCACCCTACAAGGTCTGGTTGCAAGACTACTATCGAAGTTTGGGTTATGACTACCATTCGACGGTTGTGCTAGACTTTGAGAAAAACTCGGAGGGACAAGTAGTTGTGGATCAGTTGCACGACATGTACGAGCCATTGCATCAGCTTGTCCAATGCAAGGCAATCCTCTTTGACAAAGTTCTCTAACGAAATTTTAAAATTTTAAAAAGGACCACATACATGAAATACCCTGTCACCGGGGACTACCAGTAGCCAAAAGGCAAGCTGAGAATCGCATTCCTCTGCAAATTTGGAAACACTTCTCTCGAACACTGCTCCCGAACACTTCTCCCGAACACTTTCAGTATTGAGAGTAATTACCAGTGGACAGTCTTTTGGTATTTTGCAGACAATTTTCGTTGACAATTTTTGTACCCTGCTCACCGCACCGTACCGCTCAGTACGAATCAAAAGCTTCAGAGATCCTGCATTCAAGGAATGCGATATTAGCTTGTGTTGCTCTACTAGGAGTCAGGTGTTGTCCCACTATCTCTCTTTTAGCCTCTGGAAAAGCAAATGGCTCGGGTGTTCGTCCAGATTTGGGGCCTGGACATGGACCAGGGTAGGTCCTGATATGGGATCTGGATCGACCTGGTCTAGGGATACCATATGCCTTGGGGCTGGTCTTGGGGTGGGCCAGGGTTGGGTCCTGGATTGAGGTCAGGGTTGGGTTCAGGTGTGTGCCTGCAGTGGGTCCTGGTGTTGGTCCAGGTGTTGGACCTGGTGTGCGTCGGGCCAGTTGTTGGGTATGGAGTTGGTCGAGGTTTGAAATCTGGAGAGGGGCTTGGAAGGCATCCGGGCATTGGCCCAGGCGGGGGCCTGGAAATGGCCAATGGGTATGTCCTGGATTGGGGCCGGCCATCGGTCCAGGAGAAGGACCTGGATGGTGCTGATGGCCAAGAGCACTAGCTAGTACGGAAGGAGACCTACTAGCTAGAAAGTGGAGGTTGTGTGTCTGGGAGGGTAGGCTCGGTGTTGAGCCAAGCGGAGGTCAATGCCCGCCTCGTTTCCTGGCCATTGGCTGGCACTTTAGAAGCAGATTACCCTCTGCCTTCGGCCAGGTCCTGCGGCGACGACCTGGAAGTGAAACATTCTTCCACCCCCATGAAGAAAGCCGCCACAGACTCAAACGAGCCAAGAAAGGCAAGGGGGGTCCCAAAAAGAAGCGAGCAAACCACACAGAGCGACCAAAGATAGATAGCACAATCAGCACGCTCGCCTAATATCTTGTGTCGTCTTGCGTGTTGCCGACTGAGAAATTGGCTTGAGGTGAACCATGCTTGGGGTGTGAAGAGAGCTTCGAGTCGTGGCTTTGAAGGAGGGAAAACTGGTCTACTTGCGCGTAGATCTTGTACTGGCCCTTACGCAGGCTCCGAAACCGGGAAAGGAAGCCCTGCCCGTTTCATAATTCTGCAAAAGATCATCGACCATTCCACGCTGACCACCATCGACAAAAAGACCTTCTTTCTTACAAAACCGACAATCCTCTTCTACCGTAGAGAGACTGACAATGAAGCTCTCGTTGCTTGCCACTACCCTGACCACACTGCTGGTGTCTTCTGTGAGCGCCGCTCCCAAGGGCGAGCATGGTCCAATTGACACGACCCGTGGCCCCAAGCTGTTTGAGCCTCCGAGAGCCCGTCGCGGTGGGTACACATACGTGGATGAATTTTCCATAAAGGTGAATGGCGAAATGGACTCGGCGGCAGGCATGGCCATCAAGGGAACCTTGGATGCGACTGCCGATACCAAAACAGTTGTAACTTCTTTGGAAGGAGGCAAAATGAAACTGGACATGTTGTTGGAAAACGTAAAAGGATCCGTTCAGTCCTTCATGATGACGGTCAACTGCGACAGCAACGACCGCGCTCATTCGGATCCTCAGTGCGCGCCATTGTTCGATGTAGTGGGAGCCGAAGAGACCATGGTGGTGGATGAGGAAGGAAACATTTATGAAATCACAACTCCTGATGGACAGACATTGGAGATGGTCCCTCCGCCCGTCGAAGCGGAACCAGAACAAGTCCTCATGCATCAAGAAACCTTGGCAGGCAAATTCCGAGCCAATCAGTTTGCAGCGTCGCATCATTTGGATAAGAGTCATCAGCTACTCAAGCTCATTCCCGATCATGCTGTGCGGCCTGGTGATTCCTGGATTGACGATGTGGACATGGAGGGGATGGGAACCTTCAAGGGAAATTCCGTATTGATGGGATACACCACATATGAGGACCGCGACTGTGCCGTCTTTGAATTCGAGGGCACTTTGCATATCGACGTCACCCAGCTCGCTGGCATTTTGGGAGTGGACGACCCCTCCTTGTTGCCCAGCAACATGACGGATGCCGAAATCTCCAATGTGATTATTTGGGATTACGAGGATGATATTTCTCGGTGGGCACAAGTCAACATTACTACCTCCTTTGATATGCCCAACATACTCAACCCCGTTGACCCCAAACCTGTTCAGGTCCCCGTCTCGGTCGTCTTGTCCCTCAATACCGACATTACCGTCCGACCGGACCACGAAGAAGAACAGCAGAGTAGCTCCTCGGGTATGGAGTACCGCGGATATAATGAGGCTTCCCAAGCAAAGGAAAAGAGCGGAGAATACCAAGACAGCAGCAGCTTCAGCAGCAACAGCGGCGGCAAGAAAAAGAGCGGTGGTTGGGGCAAGACCTTCTTTTTCCTGTTTATGCTCGCTGGAGTGGGAGCCGCCGGATATGTCTACTACAAGAAGCGTGAAGGAGATGATTTCTTTGTGCGACCGACCTACGAATTCTCCCCCGTGGGAGCAGAGCCCATCTACAACTCCAATGGTTTCATTTAGATTGTCTGGTTGCGAGCTTTTTAAAGTGGAACGACCACGACGATGCAAAAGAAACACAGCTGCGCAGCAATACTGAAAGATATAAATTACATTCCATGATTGTTCTGAAGTCCAGGCTTGTATACTAGTCTACTGTAGTCTACTGTAGGGCTTTTGCATCCCGAGTTGCGGATTCTCTTGGCAAACAAACAACATGCAGCGCCAGACGTAACGGGAGGCGCCACAGGGTTGCCACAGCATTGGCAACCTAACCAGAGCCACAAAGCTGTTTGCCTGTAGAACATGAATACATTTCAAACGAGTGAGTCGCCCCCATCTACTGCTAAGTGCTCACAACGCCACAAAGGATCCCCACCTCCCCATACCAGTATCTTCAAATACACTAAGATATCTCCAACTTTTACAGTCACTCTGCCTCTGGGTAACACGGAACGATGTCAGCTACTTTGCGCAAGCAACAAGCTAATTCAAGTGTATCTTATCCAAATCTATGAGCTCTTGATAGTCATCACCACCATCTTCGGCCTTGATCGCATCATTAATCCTCTCCTCACGACTCACAGGTTGACTTGAGCTCTTCTCCATCCACTCTGTTGGAAGAAATTGCATTAGCTCACGATGATAAGACTTGTCGTATGATTCCTTCAGGTATGGTTTCAATTTGTGGGTGTCCACCTTGTCTCGATACGAGTTGAGTAAATCTCGAAAAAGAGGCCTTGATGCTTGCTCCAGTTCGTACAAAACGTACTCGTTGACCATACCATATCGACACGCTTCTTCCCATACTTGCGTCAATACGGCGGATTCTTCTTCGCTCGGAACATATTCCTTCAATCCCGACAATGCTCTCAAGCAAAAGGCAAACAAAAAGGGCGTTGGTTCGAAGGAATGCTCCTTCAACTCGTCTCGCAATACACCGTTCCAAAACTTGAGCGCCAGCTTGACGCCCAATTCTTTGGCGATTTCATTTCCATCGGGATGCGCACAAGCTCTCAACACGTGACTGTACGCCGATGCATCCGGGACGACGTTGTAAATGAGTTTCATGTCCATAAAGAATTGGGTGGCATGGAGCGCCTTTTGGGGATGATCTCGGTCTCCGTGTGCATTGGCCCATGCCAACAAGACCTGGTTGAATCCAGCCACGGGCGGCTTGTCGAGGAATACCAATCCCTTGGTCTTGTGAAAGAGATGGAGCCGCAGGACCACATCTTGAGAGATCCAGGCCGTGTCGTCATTCTTGACTGTTTGTTGATATTGTTTCGGAAACCGCATCAGCGTGGCCAGTGCTCGTGATACCAGTACGTATATTTCATAGGTCGGCACGGGCCATTTCACAATTGGTTTGTGGTTGTTCCAATGTGCGACAGAGCGTCGATTTCGTGGCTCATAGTTGTAGGTTGCAGTGACTTGGTCTTCTTCCAAGAGGTCGGGGATGTAATCCCAAAAGAGCTCCATGGTTCGTAGAATGGCTTCGGCTCGCATGACACGTTGTCGAATCAAGGTGGCACCACTGTCACCCACTCCCTTATACTGGGGATCTCGAGAGATTTGTTCTGCCTTGGCGAGTAATTGGCCAATCATGAAGAGACACCTCGCTGCAGTGACCTCTTCTTCTGCAGCATATCCATGCTGATAGACCGTCTGTAACAACCGAATCAAATAACGACTCTGCGAATCCAGACTGTTATCGCCATGCAAAGGTTCCAATTGCCACGTTTGCTTGCGACTGGACGATGCAGATTGTGTTTCAGGATTCGGAGAGGTATGGTTAGTTTCCTCACGGTCTGGAAAAGCCCATGGATCTCCATATTCCTCTGGCGAGAACCAATCTTCCCAATTCAGAGAAGTGTCAAAGATGGGTCGAATTTGTGATACTTCATTTGATGCTGTTGGAGTGCTCTTGCTCGTCCCAGAGGAAGCGCTTCGAGAGAGGAGCGGACTTGTTGTGCATCCAGCAGCATAATGATCAAGTTGAAAACCGCCGAAACAATGCGGACCAAAGGTGGCGGATCTTGGTCGCTTCAGAGTAGATATGGAGCCCCTTGTGCTTCTCAGACGCCCTATTCTTATTGCCACAGACGACATCGTGAAGAGATACTTGTAATACATAAACTATGACCTGTGCACGGGTTGTGGGAGACGACTGCTTTACCTCGTCATCATGGCAGAAGATGCAGGGTGGTCGGTGGTGGTCGACGAAGCTTTGAGTTGCTATAGATGACGTCACATCCATGATCCCGTTACAAAACTGATCCACAATGTCGCTTCGGACGAGCTGCCATCCCAAACGCAACACCAATGTTTCAAGATAACGGGTTGCTAGCTAGCTAGCTGGCTAGAGTAGAGAAGATATCTACCGACAAAGAAGAGTTGGAATTCGGGATTAGGTTCTGTGGGATCCGGCGACAACCACCACAGGGGCAGGGCTTGACTAGATCCACGAAGACATCAATGATGATTGGCTTTCATAGATTTCCTAACAGCTAGCTTGTCACCGGTAGCTCGCTAGGCAGAGTAAGTACTATCTAACATGTCATTTATTTACGCAGGTCCTTGCATTGGCTATGGACCATCTATTGGTTCGTCGTCATGGTTTGATTCCGATGCGGTAGTCTTGTCATCGTCCATCCGTGCTTGAAATTGTTGGTCTTCAATCTCTTTTCTCAAGGAAAGTATTCGTTGAAGAAGCACAATGCACACGGCCGCTGCGGCTATACTACAGACGATAACGCCAGCAACGGATCCCGGGGACAACCCGTCTTTGTATTTTGGACATTCCATGGAATGTAATTGATAAAAGGCAGGTTCATCGTCACCAAATCGATGCAGTAGGGCGTCCTCATAGACCGTACCATCGATTGTGACAGAGTAGCTCTCCAGAGCCTCCGTTTTCTGGTCGCTGACGGACACATCCAAGTCAAAGCAGTATTTGGGGATACACACATTTTGTCGAAAACCGGAACGATTGTAGCCAAAATAACCCTCCATGGTTGTCTTGTCTTGCAGATAGGATTCGTGCGGTTGGAGGGTCCATTCCGCATTGTAAAAGCCGCTGTTGTTGGCCACCAGTTCCAGAGACATGAGTGAATTCGTGTTGCAAATGCTCGAGCGGCACTCTGTTCCAATAGTCACCCCATCCGTAATAATGCTATCCGGTACACCTTCTCCTTGATTCACCGAGAATTGGTACGTCGAGTCGGCATAGATAAAGTTGTCCAAAAGGAGCATGTATTGACCCGTCGCAGATTGTGGATGGTCTGGTTCCATGGAAAGAAAAAATTGCAAGCAAGCATCTCGTTTCACGCATGTTTGTTCCCGTCTCCAAGTCTGTCTTTCATCATAATGATCCCAAGCGACCGACTGCATCATCAGTACTGTCTCGTCTTGCTGTGCCAGATCCACCAACGACCAATCGATGGATCCTTGTTGTTGTTCCTGCAAACCAGTGCGAGAAATAAACAACTCCAAGAGGGCCTCGTCATCGTTTTGACAGAGAGGTTTGCAGGAGGAATCATCGCTGCTTAACAAGACCGATTCGAATGGAGCCATGGCTTGGAACTCCAACGGCGTAGTATCCTCCAGGGACAAGGACACCCATGGATACTGTCGATGACTTGGATGGGATAGCAGTTTGGAAGAAGCATCCCTCAGCAAGAACCGATAACATGCATCGTTTGCTGTTTTGGGAATGCACTCATGAACATGATACGTTTCCCAGGGACTCCAGCCACAATCATCTGTAATGGATGTACTACTGGTAGTGTGCTTTTGGCAAGAGGATACTTCCCTGACAATGCCGCGTTCGCCTTCTTGGACAATTTCCCAATCGAGACCCACCGACCCTCCCGTAAAGACTGTCAAATTCAAGAGAGCCTCGTCGTTGGAACACGTCGGTATACATGACTCTCCAATTTCTGTAGTGGACTTGTACGAGGAGAGTCCCTCTTGTGATATAGGGTAAGCCGTGCCAGCAGTCATGGGTGATCCATCCCATTCTATTCGGAACTGATCCAACTGCAAGTCTTCTACCACCAACAAGAGACAGTCATCTTGTTGTTGTTTGGGGATACACAGAATGACTTCCTCTGGTAGTTCCTCCCACGAGTTGTAGGACTCGGACCGTATCGACTGTCGAGTACTGGCATATTGCAGCCTCCAAACGACACTGCCGGTTGTCGGGAAGCGAGTAGCCGTTGAAACGTCAAACCACAGCTGCAGCAGACTCTCGTCGTCGTCGTCGCAGGATACTACGGACTGTTGTTGCTGATGAGACGGTTCCATGTTGAGAGATAACAGTGCCAGGACGAACCATCGCGATACAGACCGTGCAGAGAGCAGGGTGCTTATTGTTGTCGTTGGATGCATCATGGTCATGGTTGTGCTGAGTGCTGTGCTGTGCAGGGTTCTAGCTAGTCCCTTTCTTTCGAAAGGGCGACTGTGCCTCTCTTGCTTGCTTTTCGGTCGGTCGAAGGTGGTGTGAATAAAAAACCCGGTGAAAGAGTTAAGGGATATCCCACCAGTTACGCGAGCGGGACTCACAAGTTTAAACCCACGCACCGGTGCCACCATGGAACCCTCGCCTTTTCTTGATGATTGCATGCTTCCTCCTCTCCTTCCTGCCAACCATTCCGTTGGTGGTACCGGTACCATACCACCGGCGCAGCAACGGCAACATCACAAGCTGCACTCTACCTGCTGCATTCAAGTAGCAAGTACCTAGTACAGTTGATTGGCAGTTACATAATAGATGTCATGGTGCTTCTCTGGCAACGAAGGATGCTGATAGTGGCACTGCCGTTACACGCATTGGCAGCATCCTTTCTCTGGCAACCAGGAGAAGCTTTCTCGCTATTTCCTTCTGCTGCCACTACGTCTTCTTCTCTTTCCATGGGAGGATATTATGCCGATCCAGAGGTACCATTGGATCAATCCAATACTCACATGGTGTTTGGACAACGTTGCTTGGAAACCAAAGTGGCGGTAACCGAAGAAACAACGCTCGTGTGGCTTCAACCAACAAACACCAATGACGACGACGCCGGTCAAGTAGAAGTGGATCATGGGCCTCTTTTAGTACAGCATCTGCTGCATTCTTTGTCATTCAATAATAATAATCAGGGATGCTCTGTCCTCGAAATTGGAGCCAGTAGTTTTTCGCTGGCGGCACTCTTGGCGCTGGACGCATCCTTCGTGGTGGTATGTCACCCACAGGAGCAACGGCTTCGGATCGTAGACCACACACGGCAATTTCTAAACCCAGAGTTACAGCAGCAATCCTCAAAGGGAAGCTTTCAAACCGGTACGTCGTTAATTATCTAGCTGGCCAGTGCTGTCAGTACCTGCAATAGGTTGCATTGCCATCCCAAATCATTATATTATTGCTGCTTGCCAACTGGTGCCCTCTGATTACTCAACCAATCTTCCTGGGGACCTGCTCAGAGGTGCTCCAACCAGGAATCCCTTTACCCAAAGCCGACGTTATTGTTTTCACAACGACAGCTTGGGATCGTCTGGAGGAAGCCGTTTCCAGTGATCCAATGGTGGTGTTGGTGCCACTCAGTATCATTTCTCAAGATCAATTGCAAAACTATGAGTACGAGGAGACCAATGGAGTAGTGCAAATCATTGCGGTCAAGAAGAATGTTTGAACCAAAATAAATTTAGCGTTTTCAAAAACAACGAGGGTGATAACAACAATCTACCAAAGAAAAATGCCAAGGTTCGCCAGGAATAATCAATCAGCCCAGCTACCATGACCAATATCATGCAACATCTTGATGTTCTATTTGCACGGCTCTGTTTGCACTGGCACATGTGTGTCTATAATGTCTATCTCTATGTCAGGAGGCTACCTTCTTTGTCCCTACAATGTCGCTATGAGACTCAACGAAGCGGGAGCAACCTCCAAGATGCGCTTTGTGACTGCTTCTCCACTGCCCTTGGGAGGAATAGTATGCATGCCAAGCGACAACACCCTTGGACAACCCAGTTGGGACTCTGCAACAGGAAATGCGGCCATCCATGTATCGTGACTTGCCACAATTTGACCTCCTACGGCGATGCCTTCGAGACTCTTGGCAATGTCCATGGCTGGTCCACTGTACTTGATCCTATCAGTGGTGGGGTCCTTGCTGGTCTCAACCGTATCTGTATGAACACTAATCCTGACTCGTATTCCTCTGCGTTGAGGGCCATTGGCCCATGGCAGTGCCAGAATATCGTTATCCCAAGGAGCGCTGTTCATTCTTTCCTGGATGTTCAACGCAAATATCAGAGCGTCGGATGCTTGGTGAAAGGCAACTGCGAAACTGTCACCTTCTGTTCCAATCTCATATCCATAACTGTTTGTAATTTCCTGTCGCATAATGTCGTTGTGGAGGTGAAGGGCTTTCAGCATTGCCTTGGGATCGGCCTCCCACAAGTTGGTGGAGGATTCAATATCAGTCCTAACAATCGTTGCGTGGCCTTCGGGTGGTTGGTAGCACGATGAAAGACTTGTTTGCTTGTTTTCGTCTCGGAGTATCTTGACTTGTCTTCGCAATTTGTCATTGGCTTGCTCTTGTTCGGATGCGGCGTCTTCTAGGATTGAAGATACAACTGACAAGTCAAGACTCAAATCATCCTCGCCCATGATACTCCCTGCCAAGCTCGCCAAGGAGCTACTGCTGCTAGATGTGCTTGCAGTGGACCCAAAGCTTAGCCGACAAGAAGAATATGTAGTCGACGAAGTTCTTCTTCGGTAGGCAGCCGACAGTTTACGGCGGTGCAGACGGGAAGTTATCTTCAGATTGTCCAAAGTCTGGAAAAACTCTTCTTCGTTCTTGAGCGTCTCGAGGTAGATACCATCGATTCTGTTTTCCTTGATTGCTTTCTCATACTGCTGGTACTTTTCCCCAAAAGAACTTACAGTCTTTGCTACTTCGTCTGCTGGCGTATCACCAAACGTTTTGGAGTTGCTGGAGCCCATGACGGGTGTTTTGTTGTTGGTTATTACGTTGTTGTCTTCGAAATGATGTGAGGGCGAACAACGCCTGATCACTCCCCGCCACTCCACGAGTGGTACGGGAACAAAAAGATCCAATCCACTCGTGATCTTGGAACAAACAGGAACAAGTCCAACGAATCTTGCGCCTCTCGCACACGTAACCCACCGTACGGTAGCACGGTAGGCACACTCAGACCGAACCAACCAAGAGCCCGCCGTCACGTTCTTGGGGCTCTTGGTTGGGTGGCTACCATTACCGGACCGGTGCGGGTTGTGCAGAGTGGAGGCTATCATCGTTCCTCCGTCGTCTTGGAAGATTCTGAAACCAGTTTGGTGCCCCTGTGCTAATTTCTCTTTACTACTAGTCTATTCTTGTCTACCTCGCATAGCCTACTAGCCAGAGATCCCGTTCACGACTGGTTGAGCTCCAGGAAGATCACCTTGACCCTCTCCTCAGATTCACGACATCTAGCAGCCAATTTCCAGCACAGCATCCATACTGCGAAGTCGGTTGAGTTCTGTGGTGGGGACTAGCTAGTAGAAACCTAGAAGAACTCAATCAGGTGTTGGGCGAGAGCAATTGATATGCTTCTGCTGGTGGTGAGAGACGACCACTGATATATTGGTGCTATACTAGCTAGGGTATGCTTCACAAGGTACCGTTAGTTGTCAAGTCTGCGGCTGGAGCAGCTTTCTTGCAGGCATCTCTACATAGTTAAGTAGTGTAAGGCGTGATCCAATGTATCAAAGGTCTTTCCCGTGGTTTCTACATTTCATCTAAGCAGCAGGACAGAGCGAGGAGCAGTACCGTGGTGATTCATGTTTGCTGTGGATTGGCGAGACGACGGAACGAGGCTGTCGTCTCGGGACACTATGGCATAATTCTAAAGGTTTGGTGATATCCATGCACATGGAACGAGCTGCATGACTGCACACCAGTCCAGCCAACAGATGATGGCCCGGGCAAGTCTTCCCAGGGCTGCTCGCTGGTCCTGGGAACTCACCAAATTATCCGAGCAACAAACCTCAACGACGAGCTCACAGTTTCATTTCTGAGCAACAAGAAGAGTGTTACGTTTTGACAAACTAGCTCGATGAAATCGCTCAGCTAATACCGTTAATAGGCTACAGAAGTAAGTATGGGTACCATTCACTCACATTCACCACCACATTCAATCCAGATGATTTTATAGACACATTGAAACGAGCACGCAACATATACATTGGACAGTTCTAGCATCGATCGTCAGCAGCACCAAGAGAACTATGAGACGATCCATCGCTACATTCCGTGTCTCCGTGAAGGATATGTGATTCATGTCGATGGAAGGATTTCGTAAGGACTTCATATTCCCCTCGGCCATCCTGGAGCTGGAGCTTGGCCCATTGACCCTTGACTTGAGGGAGATCAGCAGAAGCAATCACCAGAGCGATGAGGATTGTCATGGCCACAACCATGGAAACCAGGTGCGCCTCTACCATGTGTGGATTGAGTTCAAAGCAGCACAGGTAAAAGGCAATGAAGTAAAGCCAGAGACCTTGAAGGAGCATGAGAGCCCAAGAGCTGATGTGTGCTACAATGCTATCTGTTCGCATGACAGAGTAACCAAATGCAATTCCATCAGCCAGATTGATGTAGCCAAGGTATATATGGACGGATTGGTCTGTTCCGTGTGGCATCGACATGCCATGGGCTCGCCAAATGAAACAGCACAAACATAGAGCTAGGGCCAGAGCGGTACGTCCCGAGTCGGGAGCAAGTCGTTCTTGGGATTCCAAGTAGGCAACCAAACCAACCATAAAGAAGCACGAGTACAATATCATGTGCAGACGGATGCTCATATCAATTCCCTCCCCGAGAGAGTGATAGACCCCCCCGGCGACAGTTAATAGCATGACCCAGATTCCAATACATCGGATAATTCCCTTGTCTTGCAATGGAAGGTGGACCTCAGTGAATGATCGTCCAGGAGGAAGACGCTTGGTCATCTGCAATGTCTTGACAAGGGCATACAACCCGAAAGCAGAGAACACAGTAGCAGGCAGAATATGCCCGGGAAACTTTTCCCAACTCTTTTCCATCCCCATTTGTTCTTCTGTTCCGGCAACGGTAGAATTGTTGTCCATCATAGAGTCCATTGCCAGTATTTTCTTCTTGTTCGTATTTCCAATCGATCAGTGCAGCTTTGTGAGGAAGAAAACAACAACGGCAGGAAGGGGAGGCACACAATATGGATGACCACACTTTTGTCGATAGCAACAGCACAACCCAGGCACGAGACTTCCACAAGCCGAATGAGAAAAAGTTTTTGTTTCTTGGGGATCTATCAAATCAATCAGTGCGAGAGTTCTCATACGGTGGCGATGCCCGATGACCCCGTAACGCCAAAACATGTTGTTGCTTCGACGAAAAGACTGTGATATAAGTCCCCGCAAGTGACATCTATGCATATCTCTTTGTTAAATGAAATATACAGCAGATTCATTCGCTCCTGGGAAAGGCATAAATGCGAATTTTGTCGAATCTTGCAGCTCTAAGTAGACACATGAATGAACTGGTTGCAATCCCACGAACAATGTTGCCCTTGATTATTAGAAGCAGTTAGGTTACCTAATGCAAGAATGGTACAACTATAATAGCAGTAACGAGGCGAGGGTACCGGTATGTTACTGAGAAGGGTTACCGGTATGGTACGGTGCCGTAAGGTAACTACACGATGTACATACCGGTAGCAAGATTACCTTAGTAGTTACTTCAAATGATTCAATTTGTTTCAGTATTGCAGAAGTTTAGCCACCAGCAGGGCACCTCTCCTCAAAGCATCAAAACCATACTGGTACCAGCCACCAGAAACGAGTGACTGAACCGTGGGCAAGCTCTCTTCAGCCAGTGACCGCACCACAAGAAGAAACTTGGTGATCTACTATCCAGTCCTGCAAAATTGAGGACACTCAAAACGCCAACCATTAGCAGCTTCGTCGGCACCAACCTAACCCCCTCTGGGAAATCTCTCTGATCGGTCTAACTTTCCAGCACGGGCCTGATCTTGATTTCTTGATCTCACACCTTGTTGTTAAGACATCACCGAATCGAGCAAATCACCGCCTCAGCAAGTAAGTAATGGAATGAGCTACAGAGCTTCTTCCAATTACCAGAGAGTACTAACCAGTATTCTTGGGGGTCCAAGCTCCATTGGACACAGCAGCAGTTTATTGTAGCTCTAATGAGTTTTCTTGCAAGGCAAGCACTTATAACAGCCGCAATTCAAGGTCCAAATTTTGCAAAACACAAGCAATTCTGCGCGGCTACGGTATCATGGCTCCCCTGGATCGAGATGGCATAATTGACAACGGTTGTCCATACTGTAAAACAACGGTTAAACCGACCTTCATACTTTATCCCAGAGTGGTGTCACGCCTTGGGTCTTGTGCAAAACATGGCAGAAAGAAGCCATTTTAGCTGTGATGATACCCCTTGAACAAGTGTAGGAATGAAGCTGCTGTGGGAAGGCTTGG
Organism: Seminavis robusta; assembly: GCA_903772945.1. Taxonomy (NCBI): domain Eukaryota; phylum Bacillariophyta; class Bacillariophyceae; order Naviculales; family Naviculaceae; genus Seminavis; species Seminavis robusta. Next base: position 26,617 of record CAICTM010000805.1, read on the forward strand.
TACGGGTACCGGTATGAACTGGAGAAAATTTGGTCTATCTTCACAGGCTACAACTCTCTTCTACTCTATTCGTACATGTATTCAGACCTCCAATTGTGTCTTTGATATCAAGTCACAGAGTTGCATCACCCATCCCAGACCAAGGGTTCCATCTAGACTAATCAAGGGTGAAAACAAGGACTCAAAGTTACATGTATCAAGTAAATTGCAACATAACGGTGAGATGTTGGCTTGCTAAAACTTTAAAAAATGGAACATGGTGCTGGATGCGAGGGACTGCACCTCTGTCGTGTACAATATCTTGCTACTTTTGGGGATTTTGAGGGTGTTGCTGTGCAGGGGCAGCATCAGCAGCAACATAACACTCCCCAGCTGTACAAGACACCAAACCCATGGACGAAATAATAAAGGTTGTTCTTGCCTCAAGAAGGGAAGCTTGCCGTGACACGGTGTAAATAAAAACGGGTATCGTGGGTCTGACGCAGGTTTTCGCGGCCTTCTTTTCGTTGTGCTTGTATCAGCGCAAAAGATCACTCCAGACCGGATCACTTTACTGCTTCTTCCTCCCCACGCAATAAAGGTTCATTGACCTTGAACTAACTATAGCTACTGCTATCAGCAACCAAAGCCACAACCGTCTGCCCTCATAGCTAGAGGCGTTCGCTTTGTCTAATTCCCTGAAGCTTTGCTTTCCTTGGTGGTATCATAAATAAATTGGATTTCGAGAGGGAAAATGACGTTGCTTGTTCAGAAACTTTCAATTTTCTTTGCTCTGGCGTCTTTGGTGCAAGGAAATGTGGTGATCACTGAAATTGCCGACAAGGGGACGTCACGGGATGTTTGCAATGGAAAGGATTGGATCGAGTTATACAACAGTGGTGACGCCGCCGTCTCCTTGGACGGCTACGTGCTTCATGACGACAAAGGAGTGGTGCATGAAGAAGCATTTTCGTTCCCTTTGGATGCCATGATTGAGAGTCAAGAATACCTCTTGCTCTGTGTTGAAATGATGTTGGATGAAGATAATTCCTTGGTAGATCCCATGTCTCCTCAGTTTGGAATTGGAGGAGATGATACCATCACCCTGCTTCGCGCCGTTACAGAAACTACTGAAGCTGCCAATGACACCGAGGCCGTTGTGGAAAAAGCAAGTGCTACCACTTTGGTGGTCGTTAGCACCGTGGGTCCATTGCCAAATACCAATAGTCGATTTGGAGTTTCTTACGCTCTTGATCCCGACACAAATCAATTCACCTATACACAAACCCCGACACCCGGTGCCCCCAACGTGATTTCAGAGCTTCTGACCGAGGCCGAGTTGTTGGCCAATATTAGGTCAGCACTCAAGGCTCAGAATGATCTAGGAACCAAGTTCTTTGGGATGGATGACCGTGGATACCCCGTGCTGGACGACGAATTTCCTGCCGTGCTTGATTTGCAGGTTTCCATGGCAGAAGAAGATTTCTCTGCGATGATGGCCAATGCGTCTTGGGAGTTATACAAACCCTTTTCCAATGCCACCTTGGTGAATCCTGAAACGGGAGTGGAAGTCTGGTCTCGTACAACTGCTGGACAAATTCGATCCAAAGGCCAATCCAGTCTGTGGATGCCACTGTGTTTGGACTCGACAGCAATCCCATTTCAACTCGATTTCAGTTCCAGAGACTTGAACCAGACCTTGTTTGGCGCGGAAAAGATTTATTTGAGGAATCACATGTCTGATTACTCCTACATGAGGGACCAGTATTACTATCGAATGCTCGCTCGGTTTGGATTGCCACACTTGAGAGGTCGCAAGACACGGCTCTACATTAACGGACAATACAAGGGGTTGTACACGCTTCTTGAGGCACCGGATCAAGACTATGTGTTTGCCCGTAACTTTCCGACATTTGACCCTGACAAATACGCACTCTTCAAAGTCAAGTCATATGCCTTGGATTGCGGCTCGTTCACAGAAGAGGAATACCGCAATGCAACAATACGCCTGGAAGAGCTTCAGGCACAGGCCACAGAAGATGGGAAGCTTCCTCCTTATCTGTTTGAACGGGGAGAACACAATCCGCCGGTGGAGGTATTGGGCCTCTATGAGCAAGACCAGTGCCTGGACAACTTCTTGAATGATCTATGGAGGACGTGGGTGGACGTTGTGGTTGCGTACGAACAAAACGATCGAGACTGCGGCGAAACACTGGTCAACGAAGGCCTTATTGACTTGGATTTGGGCACCAACAACTACAAAAACGACATGAAGGACTTTGTCAATCGGTTTTATAGAGGGGATGAACCATGTACAGAAGATTGCGCCAACCAAGCCAACATCGACGAAGAAATGGATGTGCAACATGCCCTGCGCGCCATTGCCTTTTACGCCGCGCTTGTAGTGAGTGATAGCCCCTTAATCAGGTGAGAAAGTCGTGTGAAACGTCCATCATATCGGCATCATCATGGCAGCATGCCGCTCACACATCGCCTTTTCCTTTGTCTACAAGTGGCAACAACTTTTTACTGGCCGCAACTGGGGATGACCTCGGCTGGAAGTTCTTCCCGGTAAGCGCAGAAAGTTACGTCCACCGAAGCCATCGGCTTCCATACTCAACTCTGTTTCTCCCAGTATGACTTTAATGTAGCCCGTGTTTACTTCTGTCATGATGACCTTTGCAATACGAGGGCCGTCCACTGGAGCATCGCTCGGCCAACATGTGAATCATTGGAAAGTGCCCCGCTGGTGGGGCCGCTCCTTTCGAATCCGACTTATCATAAACAATACCTTGAATACGTCAGAGAGTTCCTGGACACGGTCCTGACAAACTCGTCGCTAATTGAAGAGATTCAAGATCACGCAGCAGCGATTAGATCCTTTGTAAGGGAAGACCCTTGGGCTCTGCTCGGGACATACTTTTCCGACGAGCTTTCCCCGGACGCTGCAGATTGGAGGGAAGAGGACCGACGTTTCCCTTTGCTTCCAACCATGAAAGCCCGAGCTGAAGATCTACGCGAACAGTTTGCTAGCATTGATGCAGGCACATTCCCACGTGGCCCTCATGTGGGTGTCTACGGAGACAATGAACCATGGGAACCCTGTCCCGATTGGAGATCCGCCGAGGCAAATCGAACGAGCTGCGAACAGGGCTGCATGTACGACGGCTGTCACATTCCTGGACTAGCAGTCGAAAGCTTTTGCGACGAGGAGACAGGACTGTGTTTCCACGGCGATTATGATGAACGTTGCCGTGGCATCTACGACGAAGAAAAGTATCCAGGAATGGAGAACACAGAGGATGGACGGGAAACTTTCTGCCGATTTGCTGCTGGCGTCCCTGTAAAGGCAGCACAATGCCCCGCCCCAGGCGCCGTGACATTGTCCTCCAGCAACACGGGAGAGTCGAGCGCAAGCGCGTCTTTTCGTGTTTCCTTGTTGGTAGTGGTGTCAGGTTTAGCTGCAGTGACCGCCTCATTGTGGTAGATTTCTAAAGAGTCGAGTCAACCTGTCCAGATCACCTTTTAAAAGAGTAAATACATAGATCATGTTACCCTGCGTTGAAGACACATTTTTAGTTGGCTACTCTGTAAGCTTTTGCATGATTGTGCCTCACTTTGCACTGTTTACAGAGACTACAATCGGAGAACCTGCCAGTGCGCCGGTTGGAACGAGTGGCAACTTGTTGGTAGCAGACTGGTATCAGAGCTCTGACTAGTTGCTCAAGCAAGTCAAGACAATTCGATTCCAGCTTTCCAGCTGCGGTAGTACCGGTAGACTTTAAGGCTTTTCCAAAAGCATTGGGCTTTTCTTCCGTGGATAGGAATCTACCTAAACCCCCGTCGATGATTCGATTGATCATTCCATTCAATCCTCCTTCTTTGTTGTATTGCCTGGGATTCAAGTCAACCCCTGGAATCTTGACAACAATCCAAGACAGAGCCTAATTATTGTGGAAGTCAAATGAGCACACTTACACAGCACTGCTTTGGCTCATAAAACAAAACACAAACAAACCAAAACAGTTTCCACACTCGACAAAGAACAAAATCAATGCTCACCACCGCCTCCGACATTGTTTCAAATCCAATCATCAACGAATCGGACAGTGTCATCGCTGAGTTGGAGAAGTCCATTCTTGATCTTGACAACATGATTACCCCTCTGCGAACCAAGACACAGAAGAAACTCAACAAGATTGAAGAAGAGATTACAACTGCAACTGTCTGATTGCTTGCTTCTGGATTGGGATCCAAGAAGGATCAAGCAGAACTCCGCAAGAACAAGAAATCCCTTCGCAATCGACGGGTCAAGCTCTGGGATGAAATGAAGGCTCTTCCTGCATTGGAGGAGGAACACGCGGATCTGGTATACCAACTCAAGGACCTTCGCCGTCGCTATGGAATCCTAGATGACGACATCTGACATGCGGCCTCATGTTGGAAGAGACTGTTTGTAGCTCTCACATTAATTACTAGTGAAACTCATTATCACTTATTCATTCATTCCTTGATTTGGGTTCGTAGACTAGCAGCGCCATTTACAAAGTTGCTTGCATGTGCCTATCAGGTAGCTCGTACCGGTACCGTTGGCTGCGTGTTCCAGCACACAAAAAACGGAAAAGCTACAAGCCGCTACCCTAAAACAAGAAAAGATTACTTAACATGACACAGATATACTCTAAAACGTGAAGGTGAATGCATTTGAGGGTGCATGAGTTCGAATGAGATAACTGTGGTCCGCTTCTTGTGCTGGGGTGCGTGGATGGCATATAAAATGAGTCGAGCGCGTGGTAGGGACATGTTGCGTGCTTCGATATTCATGGTGTGTTGACGTGGTGATTGGGGATTGTGTACGGTGTTGCTGCGCCTGCAATGAGCGAATGCGCGGGTGGAGTGTATGCTGTGGTTCGTATGAGCTGGGTGCTATGGACAAGCAAAAGGCGAGTGTGGCGTTGTGTTGTGTGTGGATGATTTTGCCGACATGAAGTGTGCGGTGCTGTCAGACGCAGATGTAAATCAGTGGATGCATCAAAAGACATCGTAGTCAGTACCGTAGTCCGACTTTGGTGTGCACGTGTTTGTTCCTCATCATCCGCAAAGAAGCACCAACAAGTACACCAGAGTGAGTGACAACATTTGGCATTCACCGTGTCCAAACGAGAATGCGCTCTCCCTTTATGGCTTCATGTTGCCCTCGGTCCATTGCAAACAAATAATGGGAAGAGGAGAGCGCCTTTCCTGCTGGACATGTTCAGGGTGGAACGTTGACAATTTGACCCTTCCATCAAGATCGGGCAGAGTCTTGACAATGTTCATGACTTCTTTGGTGAACTTTTCCAAGCTTGTGGCACTGCTGGATAAGAAGTGAGGCATAACAAGGTACTGGCGTCGAGATCCATGAATGTTGTCCACCGACGCTTGATGCTTTTGCATGGCCAAGTTGGTGAACACAAACTCGTAAGCATGGTCAACCTCGGCAGATTCACTCTCGGTAAACGGTGATGTAACTGGCGAGAACTTTTCGTCATTCTCCGTGATCCACTGTTGTGCCATGCGCATGTGACTGACGGGCGAAATCTCTTCAATGGTCTTTCCAATCGAAGCGTAAAAGTCGTGTTCTTCTCCCTTTGGTTCCGAACTCTCTTTCTTTTCGTCTCCTCCAGTTTGAAGGGGGTGGTCCTTAGCAGCGGCTTTGCCAAAGAGAGCTTCTAGTTTTTGAATATCCGAGGCTGTGACTTCCTTTTGCAAAAGTTTCTTGCGATTGTACTTGTACTGCTCCGACATGCCTTCTCCTTCCTCATCGTCTTCGTCGTCTGTAACGTCCGCAGCCTGTGGCGGTGGAGGAGGAATGGCATGACCCCAATCGGGAGGGGGGGTGGCTCGAACTTCCACGACAACGGTGGGATATGGCGACTGACGTGCCAAGAGGCGCTTCTCGGCGTATTCCTGTGCATGTAGATCTACCTCTCCCGATTCCTCTTCTTCCTTCATTTGTTGCAACTCTTCTTCTGGTGATTTCTTTCCAAAATCAGGATGCAAGTGGGCACAATTGACACTGACACTGTTTGATGGAAAGGTATAGAAAGAGTTAGCAATGTCTTAGACTCTTGTAGTGGTTTCATTTCATTTCCCATTGACTAGCTAGTATTAATAGACTCACCTCCACTCACGAGCCTCTTCTCCTGCCATTTCTTGATCAAGGCGTTCAATGCTCGTATCGGTGACATAATCACGAGCATTGCGTCTGGCAGTATTGACGGCATTGATGAAATCATCAAAGACTTGGAAACTCCCCGACAGGTTTTCATTTCCAGGAATCACCATGACCTGTGTTTGACGCAGTGTGTGTGGACGGTAATTGGAGCCTGCCATGCCAATACAGGAGAAAGAGAAAATGAGGCTACTATTTCGTTCCGTATTCACCACTCAGCACATGACTCACCTTGATCAACCTTGTGATCTGCCTCCGTTTTTCCGTGTCGCTGTCCCAACTCTCTTGCTTCTCTCAGTCGCTTGAACATGTTGGCTGCAATCATGGGTGAATCGGCGTTGGTCTCACAGACATAATTAACTTCCTTTCGAGAGTAGGGATTGCCATTGTCGGTTTCGGTGCTGGCAAGTGTCTCACAAATCCAGCGTTCGGTGTGCGCCAAAACGGACCAGACATTGGCTTGATCTCCACCTCCTCCCTTGGCTGCGCCATCGGGAGAATTCTCGTACATCAGCCATGAAGCACGGTACCCAGTGGCTTGCTGCATCGGTCGTCCTGTAAAGGTGGACAACCCAGCAAACGCGGCCACAGAACTGACACCGGCGATCCAGGAAACAGCAGTAACAAACTTCATCTTGGAATACAATATTAATAAAAAACAATGACAACAGAACAAAGGAAGTCTCTTCTCTTCTCTTTCAAAAAAAATGACCGACTGAATGATGCCTCTTGGGTTGATGACAGAAGAAGGAATATCAACTTGGTTGACAACTGATTTTTGTGGTCTGCATGAAGAGAGTGAGTCAAAAGGATTCTCGAACTCGATCTTACTTTCGAACAATGCCAATGGCAATCACAACAAAAGACACCCATCACATCGTGCCGCAGAATTGATTGGCAGATGGCCAAAAACGTTCCGAAAGAACTCTGGATTTTTTGCTCGGAATTCAATTCTTTCTCCATGGTGACACGCCTTCCCACTTGTGATTCAATCAGCCAATCAGAAATTTGCACGTCATCAAAAGACAATTTGGAGACATGATGGTTCAATTGTTTCTCTTTCTGTGGGGAGGAAGCAGCTGCAACAAAAAGGGGGAAGACTTCCTCCACCAGCTTTGGGAGGAGGAGAATTCTGCTTGGCAGGCTAGCAAGCTTAGCTTAGCTTCATGGTTTTGCTACAGTACAGTAGCGAGCACTAGGTCGCTTGACATTGGGCCTTCAAAGCTCCTGGCTGGTATGTGATACAAATACAGGCTAACTTGGGTTGGGCTCTTGGATTGGCATTCCTTCCTGCAGCTGTTTGTTGTACATGTGGCTGGTGTTTGTTCAGGAATTGGTCCAGGAGGGGGCAATGAGTTGGAGATGGAGGTGGGCATGCTGTATTTTAAAATAGGAGCAGGTACTGGTATACTTGAGAGGAACTGGGAGTGGGGCCACAATGCATGGACGTGGCCAGGTCTAGTGAGGCCCAGTTGTTGGCCCTGCTGTAGCTGTCTAGCTAGTCCCAGTCGCTGGTCGTGGTGTTGGGTCGTCAGGTGAAGGCCCTGGACCCACTCAAGGGGTGGGTCCTGGTTTGTTGGGTTAGCAAAGGTGTAGGCACTGGAGCTAGCCGGGGGATTGGTCCAGCAACGCAGCCAAAGTGTGGGTTCTGGTGTACAGGTACCCCAGGTAGGTCCATGAAGTTTGACGTGCTCGCCCACTGGTACCGTCTCGAAACAACGAAAGCACTGTCACGACACCTTGTTGCCGCGTTGCCTTCACCTCAGCTACTTGCGGTAGGCAATTGGCGACGCGCTTTCCCACACGCCAGAAAAATATGAAAATAGATTATTATTGTTTTATTAAATAAATGTCTTGAGTGATTTCGCATCCGTCCCGAGGGGATCGAATCGGAGCGTCTCCCATGTTCAAAAGGAAGGAAGAAAATGTTTTAATGTGACATCGGAGAGCTCTGATTGATTGCAGCCAACAACAGCAACAAGTCAGAAAGATGGTGTCGTTCGCCTGAACCTACAGGCAGAAAGGAGCACCTCTTTTTTGAAATTGTCGAGGGGAAGCATGTAGGAGGTAATGGTGTCTCAAGACTTGAGAGAAGCTCGATAATTATAGCGAACTGTCGTCAAACTAATAACTTTTGTTTGATGGCGGCTGTCATTGCTGTCTGGCCAGAATACTAATTTTCGCTGGGGTCGCACACTCATCTTCCGCTAACTTTCTTATCTCCATCGCCGTTGGTAGCATTGGCTGCGTGAGGGGGGATGAGCTGTGGGGATCAAGAGACAAGAGCGTGAGCTTCCGAGCCCAAAATAAAAATCGCCAACAAAGAGAAGGGAAGTTCAATGGTGCCGTACCTTATCCAACAGCTCTCGTGAGGCCGACATTTCGTGCTCTGTAAAGTCAAAGAGAGGTGGCAAAGCACCTCCATTGTTGGGCAGCTGTGTTGACTCTTGGCGCAACTCATCAAAGAATGTGTGAGCACAACCCTCCAGCGGCTTGAGTCGCTTGGATGGGGTGTATGCAAGCGTGGCCGCGATGAAATCCATAGCTTCCTCGGGTGTCTTGTTGCGGAATATCTTTTTCCATTGACATCCCTTGATCTGGGGGAACTTGAACTCGATGTAGTTGGAGTTCATTGATCGGATCTCCTCTTTGGTGGGAGTTCCTAGCACTTTGATGATTTCTACCAATTGGTCCACGCCCGAATCCCCCGGGAAGAGTGGCTGTGCCAATAACAATTCGGCGCCAACGCAACCTTGGGACCAGATATCAATGGCCGTAGTGTAATCTGTGGAGCCAAAGATGAGCTCGGGTGCTCTGTAGTAACGAGAGCAAATATACGATACGTTGGGCTCGCCTCTGACCAAAGCTTTGGCGCTTCCAAAGTCACAGAGCTTGAGCTGTTGATTCTGCGGATTCACCAAAAGATTCTGCGGCTTGATGTCACGATGACAAATGCCAAGAGCATGAATATGAGCCAGCGCTCGAGACAGCTGGTATAAATAAAGCTTGACATATAACAGAGGCAAAGGCATGCTGTGTTTTTGGTGCCGTCTGCTGATTGAGTAGACAGTTTCGGGAACGAATTCCAGCACGAGGTTAAGATACAATTCATCTGGCTTTTCTCCCTGTTTGTACGAATTTGCAGTGACAACATAGATAGAAGGGGATAGGTGAGGCACTTGTTGTCTGTTCGACCATTAGTCATTGAGTCAAGTCAATCCTGTAAGATAACACCCCATGATACCCACCTGTGAGTAGAAACAGTGACGGAGCGCCACGATGTTGGGATGTGGATCTTTGACTAGCTGTCTCATTATCTGAAGCTCTCGGTTCTTGAAGCGCTTGTCCTGCAAGACTTTCTTAATGGCAACAACTTCCCCTGTTTCCACAACCTTGGCCTCAAAGACTACCCCAAAGGACCCATTACCGATAATACGCTCGGCAGAATAGGATATATTTTGCTCCGTAATAGCACCACTGCCTTCGCTTCCTTTCGAAGAATCAGCAGCGGGGATGGTACCAGATGCTGCAGGTAGCGCTGCTGCTGCTGCCGACGAGCCGGTCTCGTTGTTGTTGCTGGATGCCATGGCCGCAGGTTCTGACATGGTAGTAGTAGAGACCTGCTGGTAAGCTCCTTCAGCTGTCGTCTTGGTAAGCGTAGGGGCTGCCGCCAAAGATGTCATACAGTAAAGAGAGGCCTGGTATTCCTGTGTTGCTGTTGCTGCTTAATGAGTTGCTGGGTCTGGAAGTGGCCTTGTTGGAGCTACCTCGAGGCTACCGTAGGACTCCCCTTCTCAAAAGATACTGCACGTAGACGCTACGGGAATCTACTACCGCAGTTCACTGCTGTATTCACGCCCTTGGGATTATCACTCTTGTACCCAAGCTGTTGAGAGCTTTCAATACCAGCCACTCTTCACAAACAGACAAGCAACAATGGGATCCAACAAGGACAGCTGTGGTTGTTGGTGTCTGAACTGTTGACTGTCCCTTCTCTTGTGGTTGCTGGAGCTCGTTCTCTGCTTTGGCATCTCCAGGATAGGATCGAGCCGACGCTGACAGCTGCAGAAGAGAGCATTTGGATCTTGGGCTTCGTCGCCGATGTGGTCTGTCCTTCGATCGTCGCGGTCTTTTCCCCGCAAGGTGACCGTGCACACCGCACTGAACCTGCAACCCTATCGCCCTCGCTTGCGGAGCCTGCCTGCTGCTGCAATGATGACATGGAGCTGGTTATCTTGCCAGCAGTCAAGCCAAAAGGGAGCAGTAGCACCAAGTAGGGGAAGGATACGATGCATTCCCTGCAGGAACGAGATATCGTTCAGCTTCAGTTCTGTCCATCTGTTCCTCTTTCATTTGTGTGAATAGAAGAGATGGAAACACCCTGACTTGCTTACCCGAGGATCTTCTGAGAGCTGAGCGCTCTGGCACAAACTCCTCTAACCACTAGCCCCGCAGCTCTCCATTTAAGGTCTATGGAAAAAGTCCACAGTGGGGCACAACTGTGAAAGAGCCTACCTAACTAAGGAAGAGCAAACTTTAAATACAATCATTCTGCAGCACAGCAGTGATCTATATATTATGCGTGGTCATAATATTTCTTGGAGGCTAGAGTCAACCTGACACCACCGAGAACAAGCAGCAAAACACGGAAACATGAGCATGTACTGGAATCTCCCGTGTTGCTGGCGGATAATGCAGCCAATGGTGCCCGAAGCGGGGACATTGTACAGCATTTACATGGATGCAAATGGCACGTTTAGTCTACAAACTGAAATCAAGGTTACTGGTATGAGTTTCACTAGTAGTTAATGTGAGAGCTATAAGAAATATCTTCCAACATGAGGCCTCATGTCAGATGTCGTCATCTAGGATTCCATAGCGACGGCGAAGGTCCTTGAGTTGGGTTACCAGATCCTCGCGTTCCTCCTCCAATGCAGGAAGAGCCCCCATTTCATCCCTGAGCTTGACATGCCGATTGCGAAGGGATTTCTTGTTCTTGCGGAGTTCTGCTTGATCCTTCTTGGATCCTAATCCAGAATCAATGAGAAAGTTGCAGTTTGTAATCTCCTCTTCAATCTTGTTGAGTTTCTTCTGTGTCTTGGTTCGCAGAGGGGTAATCATGTTGTCAAGATCAACAATGGACTTTTCCAAATCAGCGATGGCACTGTCGGATTTGTTGATGATTGGATTTGAAACAGTGTCAGAGGTGGTGGTGAGCATTACTTGGGTTCTTTGTGGTGTGTGGAAACTGTTTTGGTTTGTTTGTCTTTTGGTTTGTTTTATGAGCCAGAGATCTGCAAGTTTGCACATTTTGACTCCCACAATTAGGCTCAGTCTTGTATTGTTGACAAGATTCCAGATTCCTTTCTGGGTTGACTTCATTCCCATGGCAATAGAACCAAATAGGAATCAAAGCAATGGATAGGATTGACTCCCGCGTCCTTCCCACATCCAAAAGCCATGATTGAAATGATTTAGCCATCGTTGGGAGGCAACAGACAGTTTGTTGGTTCAGCTAGCTTGCTACATGTAGCAAGCTGGCTGGTAGCATTTGTTCACAGATTGTATGGCCTTGCTTGTTCACAGCTTGTTCACAGCTTGTATGGCCTTGCAGCAAAAATGCACGTTCAGAGCTGTGCTAAGTAGCGACGAGCTTCCGAAAGAATCGAACGAGGTAGCGATACATGTTCTACGTTTCCAAGACCAACGATCATTGGGATAGCATGTTAGACAAGTGTGGTTGAGTGGTTGATGCTTATGCATTGACAGGATACCGGTAGGAGACAAGCTAAGCGAGCCTGTCTTTGATTGTCGCCGCAAAAAATGATCTTCCTTACTGTAAGGGGAGGGTTAAAATCACCTCGGTTTCATGAATCTTGTGAGAATGAGCCACCCATCACGCATCACGCATCACGCATCACAGCGGTCTTGGAGTGCACTGTGTTTGTGTCGGTGAAGTAGTGACAGTCAAGTCAGTCAAATGAGTGGTTCAAGGTTAGGAAAGCAGTATAAAGAAGTATGGTTGTTTCTACTCCTGCTTCTTGCACGATCTGGCTGCAGTTTCGTGTGGCAGAGTCCCTTTGCTAAAGTAGCAAGATTGGGAAAAGCCAGGTGGTATCCACAGGCGACTCGAGACGATTACGTTGGGACTACTAGTGCTGCTGGTACTGGCTCCATCGACTCCGAAGAAGCTCTGTTAAAAGGATTCATTACAAATCTATTTTCCGTTTGTGCTCACATCCAAAACCCAGATCTTTACGAGCCCACATGGGCAGACAACGCCAGTTTCGAAGAAGAAACAAATAAATTGTTGACGTCCACGAGAGTGGCCAAAGGACAAATTGTCAGTCTGGTTCCTCTGAATGCCCTGGGTCTCGCCTTGCCCAAGAAGCAAGGGAACCGTAAAAAAAGACGAAAAACCAAAAAGGCAGAACCGACAACAAAAAAGGACTTTGTAGTCTTTGACCAAGATCGAGATGGAGCCTACTTTCAGGGACAACTTTCCCAGTCTCTCAAGAATTCGGAACCGCTCCGAAACGACTACAAGATCCGCATGCCACTCTCCATTGCCATTCATGGCAAACCACATGACTGCAACATCTTTGTTGATATAAACCCAAACCATCCACCAATCAGTGGATGGATGGGACACATGGCAACCAGAGCCCAGGAAGAAGAAACACCCAACTGCGTGATAGTACAGCTGTTGGGACCTGGTCCACTTTGCGCATTGGTGGCTACGACGGACATGGAAGAGGGGACAGAACTTGTAGTGGCATCTCTGCAAGAGCCCTTTGACAATCCACAATTCAGGGCTATGGTGGCTGCCAACTACAGAGTCGAGCTGCAGGAATTGGGTTCTTATCTCGAGATGGTCTACCAACCGCCCATTGAGCCAAGGCTGCCAGAGCGTGTGATTCTCAAGCAGGACAGAATGGGAATTGCTGCATCATCGCTGTTTCATACAGTCAATCAGGACTATCCTGGTCTGGACTATCTTTATCGCGACCCTGACATTCTGGTCATTGACAACTTTCTAACAGAGGAAGAATGCGACGCAATCATTCCTCATGCAGCAAAGCATCTATATCCTTGTGTGATTAAGAGTCCTGAAACAGGCAAGGTGTATCAAGATCCTACCCGCACAAGCACCAATGCCAACATGCCACAACGAGATGTCCCGGAAATTGTCGAAAAGATTGTCAATTTGGTCCAATGCCCGGATGCTTCGTATCTGGAACCCTTGCAGGTCCTCAAGTACACCAAAGGACAGACGTTTGTACCTCACACGGACGGTTTCGAAGGACCTACCACAGCAGGTGGATTCTACGACTCGGGGCGATTGGTCACCGTCTTTTGTTACCTCAACGACGTTCCATCCGGTGGAGAGACACGCTTCAATCAACTGCGCGATGAAAACAACAAACCGCTTTCCATTGCACCGAAAAAAGGCATGGCCGTCCTACACTTTCCCACCACGACGGAATTGCAGGAAGATCCTCGCACGGAGCATGAAGGGTGTCCTGCTGGTGATTTCGAAAAATGGTGCTGGTGACATGGATGTGGCAGCATCCTCGGACAGATCCACAATACGCAGAGAGCAAGTTCCCTTCCATCATGGGCAAGGATTAGTTTGGTTTGGTCGAGACAACTTGTTAAAAGTGAACGCTTCGGGGGGGGGGCTCAACTGTTTTGACATGGCGCTTGCACTCCTCTCACTTTCAAGGAGCCTTGCCCCCCAGACACGTCAGACGCCATTCTGTTGTACAGCTGGTGGCTCTGTCCCCCAAAGCACGATGGTGTCATTCCGCCAAAAGTTCACTGCTTTTGGACTAAGGCACCGGTGTTACACATTCTTCTAACTGTTGTTTACCACTTGTATTGATTATTTTCGTATATTTTACCCGACAAGGTGGACTCGTCACACCCAGACCCTCGATTCTTACCGTACCCGTCTTGAGAAAGGTTAAGATGTGGCTTCCTTAACCTTCTGATTCATATTCAAGACGGCCCTCAAATACCTTTCCCGATACATGAACGAGTCTTTTGACCGAGGGGACTGGCGCCTGTTGCTCCCATGAACAGGAATCTTGTCAGGCAGCTTCCCTAGCGTGGCGAATCCTCGACGTCTCGGTGACACCACCTGCCTCTTGTTTGCGGATTCACCAGCAATGTTTACTTCCCATTCCATTATTGCCTTCTCCCTTAAGATTGCTAGTTGCTTTTCTGGAGAACGACGTTCGGCCTCGACGCCAAAATCGAGCAGCATTGGCCGTACCATCGTACTTGATGGCGAGCTCGTGTTAGAGCGACTATGCTGATCCGCGAAGAAATCTCCAAACTTGGACCCCGCTTGAAACACAAGTTGACCGATGCGTTCTTCGCAACAGATATCCTCTACAGTTGCTGTGGAGATGAGGAATGGTAAGAGGGTAATCACAGCCGACGCTGGTAGCTCATACTTGGTTTGCAAGAATTGATACAAGTCTCGAATCATAAAGGACAACCGTTGTCTTCTAGCGGCAGGAGCTTGGCTGAAAGGTGACAATGAAAACACTACCCAATCCTCCACAAAGCCCAGGAGCTGATCTGTGGGTGTCCCTCCCGCTGACAGTCTTGTCAGCTTTTGTATCAACACAAGGCAGTTGTTTCTTTGCAAAGGAGTCTTGGTTTCGATGGGAAGCACAGGACTCCAAGCTTCTATTGTGCGATTGAACAGGTCACTTTCCGCCACCACCTGGCGAGCAGCTTGCTGTTCCGACTCTGCAGCAGGCAACGGCGTCTCTGGTTCTGACTCGAAGTCGTCAACCTGCATCATCTCTTCCGTGTCCTTCTCACTGCCATTTGTCTGGTTTGCCTTCAGTTCCTGGAAGCTTTCATCCTCCTCCATCCAACTCAGCTTTGAAGATGCGCGAGAGATGCTTGTACCCACAACATCTTTCAAAGACTCGTTGATTTTGTTTGCTGTTTTGCAGACTTCGTTCTTGAGGTCATGAAGGAAGCTTGAGTGTCGGCCCCTCCAGCTTCCATTAGACGGATCAGTTTCAGCACTGAAGGTCAAGTGGAGATTGAAGGATGGAATGCTACCACCTGTTTGATTGGTATCTTCACTGGAAGATGCAAGCAGATTGCCAAACTGATTTTTGTGCTGTAGTAGATTGCGCTCTGCAACCAGCACCTGTTGACTGTCCTTGGGCAGATGCATTGTGTGCTCAAATAGACCTGGTTGGGTCCGATCAGAATGATCATGCTCCCCTTTGAAGGCTCGTGTTTCGATGCATTCAAAGAAAAGATCAGGATCAGTAATCTCGATGTCACTCCCACTGTCACTGTGGATGCCCACCCCATTCAAGAGCGGAAAGAAATCAGAATCAGTAAGGCTCACGTCCTCTTCACGATCGCTGTGCCTATCACCCCCTTTCAGCGACTGGGTGGCAGACATATTCATTACTTCTTGCATTGACCTATCAATCTGGGTTGCCACTTGATGGATGTTATTTTCAAGACCATTAAGAAAGTTTGCGTGCCTTTTTCTCCAGCTTCTATAAGATGGATCAGTGTCACCACTGAGAGTCAACTGGAGACTGTCGGATGGAATACTGCCAATCGATGGATCAGCTTCAACGCTAGAAGCTGAAAGCAGATCGCCAGACAGATACTCCGTGTGCTCAAACAAACTGGGTGCCTCAATTGCAGCAGGTTCGTGTTCCCCTTGCATTGCCGGGTTGCACTCAAAGAAAACATCAGGCCCGGTAGTTTCTATGTCACTTTCATGGCAACCCTTGACACTCAGCTTATTCGTGTGTAACGACAGATCCGATGCAGCAAAACTCAATTCCTCTTCAACTTGCGTGTACACCTCACTAGGCGGCTTCAGGGATTCCTCAAACATGTTCAAGACTTCCTTTAATGATTCGTCAATCCGATTTCCAGCTTCAAGAACTTCATTCTCAAGTTCGTAAAGGTAGCTTGCATTCCTGCCTCTCCAGCTTGTCAAAGATTTATCAGCCTCGTCATTAGAAGCAAAACGATAATTGTCATATTTGGTGCTTCCGACCGATGGGTTTGTTTCAATGCTCGAAGCCAAGAACAGAGTGTCAACTGGGCTATTCGCGCCGTCACCCCCACTGGTATCCATGTCGTTGTCACTTCGACTGTTCATCGTACAGATCAAATTTCCATGGTCATTAGTGGCAGTCAGAACTTCCTGTTGCTCCTCATCCGAATTATATTGGACCCTTCCTTTCACCGGCATTGATGTCCCACATTCAAGTATACTAGACTCAGTAGTGTCTCTTTCACTTTGTGCGTTGGCCATCGAGATTATAGTTGCATGGTCGTGCAAGTCAAGCTTTTCTGTTTCCGAGCTCTGGCTGTCTACGGGCAGAGTGCCTCGCACGTTCTCTTTTGCCGATACACCGCCTCCCGAAAGGGCTAGGAGCGCAATGACGGTGAGAAGGCTTCTTTGCTCCTCTGTCGGGGCTGTTTCTACGGCCTCTTCTGTCTCGTAATATTGTTCCCTGCCGACGTTGCATCGTCTGGGAGTACGTGTATCAGTGGCAAGCACTAAAAATGCTTCGTTCCCAAGACGTTCCATGTCGTTGCTGCGAATTGTTATTGCGTCAGGGACCGCCACTCCTGGTACCATTTGAGTGGGTTCCAGGCCATTGTTGTCTCTTGTTGGAGGACCAATTCCGTGTCTAGCTTGGCCTGTGCTGCCGTTTTCGCTTAAAGTAGCGTTGTCATCTGCGGCCGTCTCTGCTTTCGAGAGATTGGATGTCACCGGCGTTGCTGCGCTTTCCCCACTCCTCAAAGACCGATCCTCCCCTGAAGAAGTATCTTGTTCGAAACTTTGACTGTATTGAAGTGCGTGAACATGAAGACCCGGCTGAGCATGGACCAATCGGTTAGCTGTACCGGTACGTTGTCGGCGGATCATTCGACCGCCTAGACCACAAAGCAATAGAATGGTCCAGAACCAGACATGAGATACGCTGCTCTGGTGACTATCGATGCTCATGCTTTCAGTCGACGGTTTCCGAGTGGTCATGGGAGGTCGGACCTGCAAACTCATTGGAACTGAGCTGCCCAATGGCTCATTGCTCTCCGAAGCAAACAACATAGGTTCACTCCATTGGCATGTATGATCAAATGAGAGATGTTGTTGTGTGGTCTCCGAATTGAAAGCTTCCACTCGCGGGCTGGTGGACTCTTGGTTTCTAAGTGGCTTGTCGCGAGATTCAGTCCATTGGCCACTACTAATATCTTCAAGGGAGGATTGGTGTGTCGGCCTTGAGGAGGAATGTTCCACGACAGAGCTGGCGAGATCCTGGTTTCCAAGTGGCTCATCGTTGTCATTTTGTCTCAGGAGAGGTTCGCTCCAATGACTTGTATCATCAAGAGAGGGTTGATGTACTGTCCTTGAATAATGCAAAGTATGTTCCACATGCAAGTTCACGAGCTCTTGGCTACCTGCTACAAATGGTACCGGTAGTGGCTGGCCATTGACAAGCAGAGGTTCATTCCCGTGGCCTGTGCCAGCAAGCGAGAGCCCATGCATGGTCCCGGGAGAAGGAACGGAAGGGGTGGCATGCAAGCCATTGAGCCCTTGTTTGCCCATTGACTGGGCTTTGCCCTCCAAAAGGGGTTCGCTCCCCTTGCTAGCTTCACCAGGAGAGGGTTGATGTGTGATCCTTGGTAGAGAAATGGATGGTTCATTGGACTTAGTTGGCTCTTGATTGCTTAGTGAGTTGCCTTTGTCATTGCCCTCCCATTGGGGTTCCCTCCCTTTGTCTGTGGCGTCAAGCGAGGGCAGACCTCCATCATCTGTGAACTCTGTTTCGACGAAAAAAGAGTGTGATGATACCGATTGCGAAGGGCATATAAGCTCATCCATTGGTGATTCAATATCTTGAGTTTGTACTGGGAAGCGTGATGGGTACCGGTACTCCCTCTGAGGACCCATTAAGCTATCAGTCCATTCGTCCCACCAAGATTTGGGTGACACATGTGGCGAAATGATTGTGGAGTCTTCTGTGGCTGATTCACTATTTTTGTGTGCTTCTACTTTGTCATGTGTTGGATTGAGCGCCTCCTCCAATTCACTGGTTTCCTGAGGTTCAACTGGATATTGGCTTGGTTGGAGCACCTCATTGATCTGGGATATGTCTTCCTTACTACTACTATCACCGTCATTCACCACCCCGTCAATGAAATTCTCATGGTGTGCTACCGCCTCCTCTGACCAACGCAATATTGGTGGTCGAGGCATATCTGAGAAGACATGCAATAGACGCAGGTCTTGGAATTCTGGCATCCCCCCCGGTGGTGGTGCATTCGTCCACAGACATTGCTCCATATGCGTTTCAAGGAATATCCCCTTGCTACCATCGTTACCATCTTGGAGTTTATAATCTTCTAGAATAGGACATAGCTCATCCTCTGCGTGATTTGGGAACAGAATGAGATCATCATCCAATGTACAGATGTTTTCCGCAGAACTCTCTTTTGACACTCCCCATTGGTCTTCACCAACAATCCAAGGTCGCTTGCGCACAAAGGCAACATGTTGTATTCTCTTTTCCAGAGCAACACAAGGGATGGGGACCTTCTTAATATACCATGTCTTCTTCGCCACAAAGTAGCACGGATAGTGAACTGCAAAGTCGTTTATTCTTGTGATCATCCTGTTTGTACTGAGTGCGTCTTGTCACCCACCATGGTTGTTCCTCCTCTGTATTCTCTATAGACTGCTTCGCTGAATAACAATAATGTAACTGCACCGCCAATGCTGATGTGATGACGAGTGTTCCGAAATTCAAAATGCATCGGACGTTACGGTACCAACTATAAGCCGGCATAGATGTTTCACAACAGAGAGTGGGTCAGTCCTTGTTATTACTCCAATCATACACAGCTAGCTTTCTCTGTGTACATGACAAAGTCAATGTCAGCTTTGTTGGTGATGCGATGCTCAGCCAGCCAGCTCACAAACTTTTCTGAACTGAGTCCCTTTGTTTTTTTTTATTGCAGTTTCTGCTCTTTGCATCTCCGCTTGACCTCGTGGAGGTAATGCTTCTTCTGAAGAAAACGAGACTTGCGGTTGTAGGGCTCAACATATTGAAAACCATCATGCTGACCATTCTCTTCTTTTAGTTAGACCCAGAGAGAAAGCTAAAATCAAGGAAGTCCTCCCCAATGGTCAACTCGTCAACCGTCCCTCACTCTATGCGAATGATCAACCAACTTCGAGCCAAAAATATTGAAAACAGCCTAGTTTAGGGTGAGGGTGAAAAAGATCCGTTCAACCTATTCGAGAAAGATCCAAAATCTGACGTCGTCATTTTCTATTCTCTTGCTTTTTGAGGCAGTTGTTCTGAAGGCAATCTTGTGCAAGGACATCCCATTTAGTAATAGTTGCGGAATACCATAGTAGTGTGTGCACTTTTCTCGATCCTTGGGTGACAATCATCATGTTCTTGAGCAGGTTCCTCCTCGTTTGGGTAGTAGCAGCATTGTCTGCACCATCCTTTTATTGCCAGGCCCTTCAATTGGGTGGAATATTTTCATCGGGCCGCAACAAGAACCAACCAAGAAATGACGAACGAAAAATCCAAGCCGCCGTCTTGGTACCAGGGTTCTTGACGGGAGCCAGTGAATTCCAGTCTCTTTGTGACAACCTAACCGAACGTGGGTTGCCGACTGTGGCAGTCCCCATGCCTGCATGGCATTGGCTGCCCTGTTTGGGCGGTCGTTCGGCGAGACCCATATTGGAACGCATCGATTTTACCGTCCAGCATTTGATTGCCGCAGACGGTGACATTACCAAAGTTCCTTCCTTTCAGTATTCGCTGAAAGATGCCTGGGAAGATTTTTGGACCAATCCTGGAGGTGTGGCACAAGTGGGAGGCTCGCAGCGAGTGGACGAATATCCCATAGTGGAACCACGAGGGACATTTGATCTGCCCGAGCTGCCACCCAATGCCGGCAAAATTGCACTCATTGGGCACAGTGCGGGAGGATGGATCAGCCGAGCTTATTTGAGCAGTCGAAGCTACGGTGGAAAAGCATACGAAGGAAGTAAATACATTCATTCTCTTGTCACGTTGGGGACACCCCATCAAAGTGCTCCTGGGCCTGCTTTTGAAGGAGTCCAATGGTGCAACGAAGAGCCAGCACCAGTTCGCTCCTTGGCCGTGGGAGGAACTGGATTCAAAGGAGACGAATGGGGAGCCATGACGCAGGGGGCGTACTCGTTTTGCTGCAATCAAGGAACGGATGGAACGAGTTACACGGGTGATGGCATGACACCTATTGATTCGGCTCTGTCATTTGATGGTGCGGAACAATTGGCGATTCAAAATGTTACGCACTTTTCCTGGGACACATTTGGAGCGGAATTTGTTGCACCAGAGTTGGCAAAGGATTACTCAAACGGCCGTCCGTGGTATGGCAGCAAAGGTATCGTAGAGAAATGGGCAGACTGGATTGTTCAGCACGCGTAGTATGGTACGGTACCATCCGATACTGTATGAAGCGCAGCTAGTAGATCACCCAAGAAAGCACAATGGCAACAATCAACAGAGCTTTGCTTGGAGCTACTTTTATTCACCAACACTATTTTATCGCGCATCAGGCACTTTGCTTCGCCCGTTTGATCAACTCTTCGACGAAATCGAATGATTCATCATTCAATCGAATCGAATCTTCAATCAGGTAGAGTGGCTGATCTGAATTATTCCACAAACTCC
>CAICTM010000806.1:0-47527 GCA_903772945.1 Seminavis robusta
TTGGACCGCAAGCAGAAGGAGGAATGCATCCGACGTGGATGCCACAAGTCTGCAACGAGCACTTCCGCCTTCCTCCGAGAGGATTTCTCCGAATTCATCAAGCCAACAAGTTTCTGGGGTAGTCCTACCCTACGAACTTGTCAAAGACGAACGCTCCTTGCTGCTATCCGCCTCTGCTGTCAAAGAAGAAGCGGGATCGCAAACCCCGTTCATCAGCGATCACTCCTGGGACTGGGGTGGCCCTCGGTGAACCAAACCACTGTCATCATGCTCCGCCCGAAGCCATGCAATTCTGAGGCGCCCTTCCCGGATTCTCTACGGATGTCCGCCATGCTAACCCCAAGTTTGGCTCCAGTTCGGCCTCTCAAGCATGACATCAAGGATGGCTTCTACAGCATGTTCCTGAACGCCTCGGACTGCATCCGTCCACACTCGTCCTTCCTCGATACAAGGAGAACCCCAACATGGAGCCATCCCAATGTCATTCACACCATGGGTTGGGTCAACCCCTCCTACATCCACGGAATGTCCGAAACTGCCTGCGACTGCGGTAATCGTCGCGCTTCCTCGCCCTCGCCGCGCTTCTTGTCCGCCGCACACGCCTCGAGAACGCGCCTCTCGCCAGGCGCTCGACCTTCCATGACTCCACGGCCCCGCGATCGCCGAAGACGAGTCTGCACCAGGCCCTCCTGAACATCACACGGAACCCCTCGAGTCACCGCCGACGACGACAGCCGCGGCAAGTCTCCAACAGGGTCTACAACCGTCCCTCAGCGCAAAATGATGTCTTCATTGACGACTTAATTCAACTCGGGCAAAGGAGGCAAGAACCGCATGCACGTACTTCGTCGCCATCCCTCTCCACGCCTATCGACGAGTCCTGCACGTCCCAAACTGGACGAAAAAGCACCGCAACGAAGCCGCTCCTTGAAGAAACTCCTAAGGCGACGGAGCTGGGCCACGAAAACTCATCCTCGCTGGATCATGACACCTTCTACGCCAGACACTCGAACTTACCTCCCCATGCAAGGAGGCTCTCGCGGCTATCTTCCAAGAGCTAGCCGCCTGCAAGCGCGTCAGCAACAAACGTTGATGCAAATCCTCGGAAACTCCGCTTCGTCTCGGTCGCCATACGGGGCTTCCGCGGGCTGTTCAGCCACTCAAACTCGCCCTCACAAAGGTGAATGGCAAACCGCATCCGGATCCCGCCGCTCTCCGTCATCACATCTGACGCCTTCGCCAATCTGGCAGCCACCTCTGCCACCGACCCACACACCTCGCTGAGATCGTGCATCAGGACCCCTCCTATCGCCCATGACGCCGCCAACGGTATGGGTGTTGTCTACTTCGACTCCACCGGTCAAGGATACCTATGGACAGAGCCTTTCCCGGACGACTTCCAACGCGACCTAGTCTTCGGCCGCAATCCTCTCCGGCTCTATCACAACAGCGACCTGGAACACGCTGTGCATTCTGGCTCAACAAGCTCTACCTCGCCGACCTCACGACGTCCGCTACGCAAACCTCTACACGCTCTCGGATATTATCACAGCTTCTCCCGGGTGGCAAGTCCAGATGTCTCCTTCTCTGCAACTACGCGTCTCCAAAACAAACCGTACTGCCCTCTCTCGTATACTCTCATGCTCGCTTAACGTCATGGCGACGACACATCTCTGTTCTCGCAATCTCTCCTGCTGATCTCCACTTTGACAGCATCTCAATCCGCTAGCCCTGAAGGGGTTGACGCTGCCACCCGAAATCACTTCCAGTCATACTCTCCGCGCTTCGCTGCAAGTTGCCTCCCAAAGCATCGTCTCCAAGACCGCTCAGGCCCGAAACCGCACCTTCGGCTGCTGGTGCGAGTTCTGCGAACCGCCACAACGTCTGCGAAACCCTCCTGTGATATCGTGAGCCGGTTCCGTTCTGCTACCTCCTTACCTTCGCCCACACCTCCGCGTGTCGAACCTGTCGCGGCTGACACAGTGGTCAAAGCCCTATTCGCCGTCGGCGAGGGATATCCAACTTGGACACAGCTGATCCCCGCTCGCTCCGACGGAAAGCTCCATCCCATACTCACTGGTTACTACAAAGGACTCATGACGGCGACGGACCTCCAGACCGGGCCTACCCTGCCAACATTTCCATCCTCCACAGAAATGCTCTCCGCTCTCGACTACGTTTGTTGGAGGAAACATACTGACACCTCTTAACTATTGACTCGTGTATTAATCATCTAGTCCGGTTGCATGTAAATTGATCATGCAAGGAACCAAGGGAGTTTAGGTCTAAAGTGTTGCGGGGCCTTTATATCCAATTCAATCACAAGAATTGCTATGCACCACAGAAAATCCTCACTTTTGCTTTACAGCTTAATCAAAACCAAATTACTCCCCAATAAGCTGCGTATTTACTAGCTTAACACGGTAAAGCAAAAGCCATCTCGAGTTACTACTACCGAACTCGAGAATTGATACTCAAGGTAAATCAAGTCAAAGCTATTGATGTTGAAGAAACCTGCAACAGAGAAGAGGTGCGCAGAATAAGGCTTAGCACATAATAAAGGATACCGAAACACCCTAAACAGACGAAAACTGACAAAAAGCAAGACTGAAAATCCCATGTCCGATCGTCTAACAGTCCGGCCGGAACTTGAAGATCAACGCACAAAACAGGTACAAAGGAGAAAAAGCTTTACACAGATTACGTGCTGAAGAAGGGAAATCCGTCTCTTATCCAGCGAGAAATCTTCAATCGCGCGAAAAAACGGGAGTTCGATACGTCACATCACAACGAGCAGAAGCCATCAGACGGGGATCAAGCTAGATCCTGACACAGACGTTGCAAGCCAAAGGTACCATACAACAACCGATAGAAGACCTCTAGCCGCAACTCTAGATATCAGTGCAAGCTTCTAACTCCGAAAATTGAGCGAGATAGGTTGATTTGATTCAACCAGCGCTCGTGTCACGTGTAACGACTCGAGGAACCAAATCTTCAAGAGAGAACTGTTTCAGTCATTGTTACTCACTCAGTGCACTCAACTAACATCAATACAAGGTCCTGCAGCAAGAAAGCAGAGACATGAGACCGACAGAGGCAGTTCGATACTACCCAAGGCTCCAAACAAGAACACCACGAGTTCCTCTGTAATTACGTGAGCTGTTGAATTCAACAGAGGCTATCCAGCCAACACACAGAGTGCACCAAGAGTGACAAAAAGAAGTCTATCCAGCCAACAAGAAGCTTTTACAGGAAACTACAAGAGTAGTGCCGGTCGTGAGATCCTTCCTGCAGGAGTATCCACAACAAAACACAAGCTAGTTCCAAGGAACAAACAAACACAAGAGTGCATTAACACAACAACGGCAACCATGAGATTCCAAGGAAGAGATGGTCGTGGTGGAGGAAGATACCCTTCTAGGGGGGGTAGGGGATTCAATTCCTCAGGAAGAAGCCACCAAGGAGGAGGCAACAGCTACAGGAACCAGAACAAGAGTTCCAAGCGTCAGTTCCTCTTCCATCCTAATGGACAGGCTGACACCAGGTATTATTCTTTTGAAGAGACCCTGACACACATTGTCACGGACCTAAGGATCAAGCATGAGTGGAATGATGTGCCACTGGTTTCATTGGCCATTGAGACCGTGACAAGTCAGGCACCTACCAAGCCGACCAGGCCAAACACTCCAGACATCACTTGCTGATCCCAAAGGCCAAGAATACGGGGTCTAGGAGACTACGAGGCAGCAGTCAAGCTGATCCCATTGAGTTGCTCTAGAGGATCAGATTGATAGAGATGCAAGGCTCAACCAAAGAGTTCCCATTGCTCCAATACATCAAGACCATCCAACGTGGGCTTGTTCCCAAAGCAAAGCGACCATGACAGAGTTGACTTCTACTTGAGAAAGGTCGACAGCGACGGTGATCAAGTCTATGATCTACTCGGAACGGCGTTCATTGATGTCAGGACTATCGGTTTGGCTGAATACAAGCCCGCACCAGATCACGATGCACAAGAAAAGATACTAGTGACGGAAAGGGCTAGGTTTGAAGCAACCGTGTGCCCTACCATGGACTACAAGAGGGAAGATACGGAAATTACCAGAAGACTGTTGAGGCAGCCAATGCAATGAACGGTACCATCCAATTCCCTGTTACCCTTGATCATCTTAGGTAGACGCTGTCCAATGACAGATCCAAGCCCAGCAAGGAATGGCTCGACCAACGGAAGGCCAAGGACCGAAAGCCATATTCCAATCCCAAGCCACCTCCTTTTGATACCAAGAAGATGAAGGAAGGGCTCCCAGCTGCTGTCTACTATCAGCAGTCCAGCCAGGCGAAGCCTGCTACTGTTGTGGAAGCCCAGATCACAAACTTCCACAGTGCAAGGTCAAGTCCAAGATTCCCAAGCCCGAGTGGGCAATCAACAAGTTCAATGGCATGAAGAAGTCCTTCATGCCGCAGTACCATCAACATCAGATGCAGCTGCTCCAAGGAGTGCCTACCACAGTGGTGACGGCGCCAGCTCCAGCCCCAGCTGGAGACTCTTCGAGCAGGAGTGGCTTCAGTGGAGTCCCTCCACCTCCTACGAGCCAGTCGAACTTTCAACAGTTTCCCATGTCAAGCCAAGCCTCCCAGGCCAGCGCGGCAGGGTCACTACAGTTCCATTTCCAGCACCATCAAGTCGATGGAGTCCCGCCCCTGATGGGCAGAGATGATTCAACCACCGACAAAGTGAGCTGGAAGCTTCCATTGACTTGGGGGGAAGCATTTCGCTACCGATTTCCTTGGAGGCATCCAACTCTATGCAGAAGAGTGGAGGCATGATGAGACATCATCGGAAGAAAGCTATCACTCCGGCTACGGCCCATTGATCAGCTTGCTGGAGGAGGTCCTGACGTTTGTAAGCATCGGTTCCGCCCTTATCCTCCAGCGGTTCAATGATACACATAATATAAATGTCAGTCGTTCTGCACAACCTGACACCGTCTTCAACACAGCTCCATTTGAAGGAGTTATCCCTCGGAATGGGCAAAGCGATGATCAGAGCTGCTGTTTCGACTACAGCTCAGATACAAAGAATGAATTTCGTTGCTTGTACCGTGGACCCTGCCGGCGTCAACGGGAGATTCAGCGAGGCAACTGTTATGAAGATTTCCAGGACCAAGACTCACTCTCAGTCGAAGAACAGCACCATCAAGTTGCGCTTGAGTTCCCAGGAGTGGCAGATACCGAACTCACAGGAGTGGCCGAGCCAAATCTTGCAGGAGTGTCGATCAAGAACCCCATTCCTGATGGAGCCAACACAGTCTATCTCGACAGTGGCAGTTCCATCCGAACTGTCATGTACCAGGACATGATTGTCCACAAGCGACTATCTCCCAGACCAATCGAGATGGCTACCAATGTTGGAAGCACCCAGCTTACTCAAGAAGGAGACACACCTTACGGCAATGGTATTCCAATCCAGGAGGGCATCGCCAATATCAACGCTTTGTCTCTTGTTGTGGATGACTGCTTCAGGGCACAGCATGGATCCTATGTCCTCATGGACTCAAGAGTCGACGACGCCATCTACCGCTACCGCCCAACTGGGATCGATACCAGGTATGGGACGGGACCGCCAAAGGTCTTTATGGCGTGTTTATTGAGCAAGACCTTGTTGGATCAATGGCCCCAACCAAACCAGTTTTCACCGGAGTTCCAGCATTTGGTCCAGACGGTGGAGGGCAACCTCGAAGACTTTACCAAAAAGCAAGCCAAGGGTGCATTTCTCGCCAGAAGCTTGTACCAAAACCTTCAGCGCCCATCTCAGGAGGGATACCGCAACATAATCAGGACTGGTCAAATTCGGGCGAGCGGTGTCCCGTTCAAGCTGGAGGACATCGATCGCGCCGAATTAATTTTCAGCAGCGACATGGGCAAAGCCAAGGGCTCTACTACACGCAGACGCGCACCACCAGTGACCGACATGTACTCCATACTGTACCGGATGAGCTGGTGTCACCACACAGGTTCTTGAACGGATGCATGGATGTGTTCTATGTCTGTGAGATTGCCTTTCTATCATTCACTGACTTGCAAAACCGACACCGCGAATAAGCCTAACTGACCAACAGGAAAGGAAAATCCTTCTATGCCGCCATTGACAAACTTTTTGATCGGTACGGAAATAATGATTTAAGGATCAAGAAATACAGTGCGACCTGGCGTTCAAGAGCCTGATGGATCCTGTCAAGAAGGACATGGAGCTCAAGCTCAACCATTGAGCGGCTCAGACTCACAGTGGCACCGCCGAGCGGAACATCCGAACCTTGAATGAGCGCATCCGCGCAGCCTGGCATTCAACCCCGTTCATGTGATGCCAAAGGTGATGATTGTGGATTGGTGTACGATGTTAATTGTAACTCAACCTCTTCCCCACGCTTGATGGAATCTCTAAGTGTATCCTCCCAGGCAGATCCTGGAGGGTCGGACCACGAGCTACAAAATATTCAGTACACTTTTGGATGCTATTGTCTCGCTTCCACCGAACCACGACAAGCTCAACTCCATGGAGCCCACGGCGATTGGATTGCATCTATCTCCATCACTTGATGGACAACCACCAAGGTGGCACCACAGTTGTGATGGACCTCGTTCACTTTGAGGTGATCACCGGACAGCATGTCGTCATCTGCCGATGCCTCGTCAGTCATTGATGCTGTCGTAAAAGAAGGCATACGGTGTGGGTAAAAACCACTAATTTTTCACAACCGTGACTTTTGGAATTTTTACCTGTAGGTTTGCTGCAAGGAGTGGATGGTGTCAAAGGAAAATGAGACTACCCCAAGCTCTATGGAGACTCTTCGTACGAAGATTCAGTGGAATCCACCGGAATCAGATGAAATTCTGAGGATGGGAAGCCCCAGGGCTAGACCCAGGGCATACCAAACAGTATGACCACAGAATTGATCCGATGAAGAAGGAGATGAGGGATTCCAATGGAATCCACAACAAGCACAAGTCCAGACAACCCTACAGTTGTAAGAGACGGCACCAGCAGTGGATACCAAGATGGAAACCTCGCTGGACCAGCAAAGGCTTCAAGCTTCCTCGAGTGGAATTCGACGCTCAGCTCGGATCTCTACAGCCGAAGCAAAGAAAGGGTCACCTTCATCCAAGATGACGAAGCGAAGAAACCACGACTGTATGAGACAGAGACAAGCAAACATCTAGCTTTGTTATGGACTCCTGTAATCTACAGGGTGCCACAGCAGAATCAAGGATGAGAGCAGCAACGACCCAACAACATCTTCTACCCAAGGGTCTGAAAGTGTGGGCAACAAAGCCAGAAGGCGGCGCTCAAAGAGATGGACCAGCTCATACAAGCAGAGTGTGTTTCAGTCGCAGTCGACCCAAACAATGCAGGTGATTGCTGAATTGAAAAAAGGCACAAATGGCACTCATGTTTGTGAGTGAGAAAAGGGATGGCACGGTCAAGGCCCGTCAGTCTACAATGGGAAACCTACCAAGGGTGTACCATCAGAAAGAAGATGCCAGAAGCCCAAACAGTCTCACTTGAGGGATTGATGTTACAATGTGTGTCGATGCATACGAAGAGTAGGTGATGTGATGTCCTTGGTATGTTCACAATGCGTTCTCCAAACCCAATGCCAAAAGTCAACAAGGTGAAGACAGGGTCCCCATGTATCATTGAGGGAACCCTTGCAGACTTATTGTCGAAATTGATCCTGACACATATGCCTATTTCCTGACATACAAGAAGGACTACCAGTCCTCTATGTCGTTGTGGAAAGAGGCATCTACGGAATGGTTTTGGCAGCATTACTCTGGTCAAGCTCTTCAGGAGCGACCTCGAAGAAATTGGATTTGTGTTCAACAGATACGATCCTTGTGTGGCTAACCGCATGATCGAGGGGTACCAACAAACAATACGATTCATGTTGGATCTAATGTCAAGCCACAGAATAAGTGGTGAACAACCAAACTCTGGAATGGTTTAACACAGGTATGGAACCTATGGAGCCGGAAAGCAACCCGTGGTCCCAAGACTGACTATTGGGGATGACGGTGGATTTTTCCGAACCCAGGAAAGGTTGTGTTGACATGATAGATTAGTCAAGAAAATGATCTCAGAGTTTCCAGTGACTTTGGGGCAATGAGAAAGGTACCAAGTGCAGCTCCTGCTGACCTATTCAGCTCTGTTGATGGCACCATCCTGAATTGCAAGAACAGAGAAACCTATCATACCTTTGCAGCCAAGTGTTGTTCTTGCAAGCGGTGCTCGACCATATGTGCAGACTCTCACTATGTGTTATGCACTCGTGTCTGAAGCCCATCATCTGATGATTGGGACAAGTTGGTCCAAAGCCCTCAAGTTTTTTGGTTCAGACGGCGCAGGACAAGCTTATCATACACATTGATGACAAAGCATCATCACTTGGTGGGGTGACGCATCATTTGCAGTCCATCCTGATTACCGTCTCCCATACAGGAGGAGTCATGTCCTTTTGAGGAGGAGCGGTGCTTTTGTATCCGCGAAACAGAAATTGAAATCGAGGAGCAGCACGGAAGCGGAATTGATTGGAGCTGACGATGTCATTCCGCCCATGTTGTGGGCAAATATTTTCCTTGAAGAGCAGGGGATCTTTGTGAAGGACAACATCTCCCATGCAGGACAACAAAAGCACGATCATCTTGCAGAGAATGGCAAAGGCAGTTCGGCAAAAGAACTTGGGCTATCAACATTCGTTTCTTCTTTATTTATGACCAAATATGGAAAAGGCAACCTTAGAGTTGTTACTGCCCAACCTAGGAAATGCGTTGAGATTTTTCACGAAGCCCCTTCAGGGCAAGCCCTTTCACGAGCACAGGGCTTTCATTCATGGGGCATCCACCCCTTGTTTGATTGCCTAATTTATTTATTCGTTTCACGGTACCACTTAGGGCACCGTGCAAGGAGTGTGTTGGAGGAAACATACTTGACACCTCTTATACTATTGACTCGTGTATTAATCATCTAGCCCGGTTCGCATGTAAATTGATCATTCAAGGAACCAAGGGATTTTAGGTCTAAAGTGTTGCGGGGTCCTTATATCCAATTCAATCACAAGAATTGTTCTATGCACCACCAGAAAATCCTCACTTTTGCTTTACAGTTAATCCTAAAACCAAAATTACTCCCCTAATAAGCTGCAGTTTTACTAGCAACAACGTTGACCCCGTCCGGGGTACCGTCAACCAACACACTCGGGACCTCTGCATCTGCGCCTTCTTCTGGCTCCTCCGACCTGCAGAATACTCGACACCAGTAACCCTGAGGCCCGAAGCCAGGCCTTTCTCCTTGAGGACATCACCTTCACCATCGCCGGTCGCCTCCAAGTCACCGCTGACAAGATCTCTTTGAATGACGTGTCTGACCCCAGTCGCCTCACCGCGGCTTCGCTGACATTCACTGACCAAAAGAACGCCGTCAAAGGCGAGTCGGTGGGTCACCGGGCTACCGCTGACCCCTGGCTTTGTCCTGTCAAATCCCTCGCCCGTCTCGTCCGTCACATCCGCTCCGCACACATCACTCTCAACACTCCATTGGAGGCCGCGCCTCCACGCCCATCTCTACAAACACTACAACTCCTTCCGTAAGAAATGGTACAATGTCAAGCCCAAGTTCATCACCGAGCCCTTCGAGCTGCCGCAAAGCGGCTCGAACGGACCACCGGAATCTCCCACATGAAAGTGTCCGCTCGCTCCCTCCATCCGGGCGGCGCCACTGCACTCCTCTGCGCCCATGTTCACTCGGATGCCATCCGCCTCCTCGGTCGATGGAAGTGCGCATTCCTCTCGAATCCAGGCCGCCACATCACGCACCCTACTCCCAGAAAATGCTGGCCCACGGTGCCTACACTTCCAGGCGGGAACCTACGACAAGTTCCTCCCGCCTGCTCAGGCGCCTGCTACTATCGCAGAGATCCTTCCTTCACGCGGAACTCTACGAGGACTAATCTCCCTTAGTCCAAAATTCTCCAGCGAGACCTTGCCTCCTCTCGGTCTCTCCAACTTTTCCCACCCCGCTACGCCTCCCACCCTGTTCTGCCTTTGGCTATTTGGGTTGGCCGAATGTCGCACATCACGCGACATCCCACATCCCCGGGACTGCCTCATTCGTGCCTTGTTCCCGCTCGCGATTCTAGCAATCACGAGCGGCACCCCTGGGTAGCGGAGACGGTCGGCTCAGTAAATGGCCGAGTCTCTCCACCACCCTACTCTACTCAACTAGTCGGTGCAGTGCTGCTCTAGGCGAGCGCCGCTTGTCGGCGCTCGTTGTCGAGCAGTCGCACGCAAAAGAGGACAACGATCCTTGATCCCTATCCTTCCACGCTGCCTGGCGTGGAAACCTGAACCCTCATGGGTTCTTCGACGAATGACTCAACTCACAGTTGCCAAACTGTACCATCTCACAAAACACGAAATCGATTCCCACACTTCGCTCCTACACATCAAGTACATCTCTACATCTCTCAGGTCATCACCTGCGTTCCTGAAATGGATACCCCACATACATGTCGCTATGTCTGCCCCCTTCGCAAGATCGGCTCTAAGGCAATAGCACCCCTCGAAGACCGCTCACAGATAGCAACCTTGAATGAACACAACATGCAAGACCGGTCCAACTCTCTCTTTCAGCCATTGAACAGTCGATCGCAAGAAGGTTGTCTCCTTCTCTGCTCACAATTCTTCCTTCAGCCGAGCTGCAAGCAAGAACTAGAATAGATTAACCCACCTCTCCCTCCCTGGGTTGGCCGAATGTCGCACATCACGCGGGACTCACATCCCGCGGGACTGCCTCATTCGTGCCTTGGTTCCCGCTCGCGATTCTAGCAATCACGAGCGGCACCCCTGGGTAGCGGAGACGGTCGGCTCAGTAAATGGCCGAGTCTCTCCACCACCCTACTCTACTCAACTAGTCGTGCAGTGCTGCTCTAGGCGAGCGCCGCTTGTCGGCGCTCGTTCAAGCAACTGGTTTCCATTTGCAAGTATGCATCCAGCTTTCGGACCCTGCACTTGATAAAATATTCCGACTGTCACTCTCTACTAGCTAGACTCATCGGTTGGCTTTTCCGATTGAGGCTCTAGCTAGTAGCTAGCTAACTACTAGTAGCTGGACGAGATTTCAAGAGGTGAAACTGTCTGCCTTAAAAAATACGATAGGATCAGTCACAGCTACCGGTACTGGTTCTAGCTAGCTAGTAGTCTAGGGAGGGTGGTACATGTATCCAGCTAGCCGACCGCCATGGGCCCCTTCGGCGGCCAACTGGAAGTTTCTTCCGATGAAAGGTCCAAAATCAAGGAGTTGTCGGCGTGACAAGTGACAAGTAGTGTTCGTTCTCACGTCAGCTGAACAGCTGCAAGTGTCACCATTTTGGTCCAATCAGAAGCTCCAAATTTTCCACTTCTTCTTACGCATGCAGCTGAGCGGTACTCGAGATCGAGGGTGGGGCAGGAAGACAGAAGACAGCTTCAGAATTTAGGTAAATGTGGTAAAGCTTAATGTCCACTCAAACCTTCATAGTAAACTATACTTTAACCCTAAATTTACCGCAAGGACCTCTCAAATGCTGTTTTTCTGAATCAGAATCAGCCAATTCTGTTGAAGTCTCCGGTACTCAAGATCCGCCAGCAGTTGAAGGTGTCTCTGATGTGGGGCCCCTTCCGTCGTTCGTATGCAAGGACACCATCCAGCTTGGTCACCAAGCACCCTCAACAAAAGACACCCATTGGCGTTCGGTTGATGGGGCTGATGTCATCTGAAGCCTCAGCAAACGACTGTGGGTAAAAAGACGCCAACATCAAACCGAATCGGTGCTGGGGAGCTGCAGCTCTGGTGTCTTCGCTCTTCTTGAAGATTGGCTCGGCATATGATAGTCAAGCATCAAGAGTCTCTCAAGCGAAAGATAATTGTAGTCGTCTAGCACAGCAAAGCTCTACCGTAGCTAGCTAGCACTAGTACTGTACTAGAAGAGAGAGGCAGATGATAATATGTGTTACTATGTCATAACAAAATCATGTCCAAATGCATACGCAGTAGATAGATAAAAACGATGTCTGTACATATACCCATTACTTGCACAGAGAGCAAGCAGGCAGGCAACCAGCCCAGAGAAGTCTTCTTGGCCTGGCGGCTGGTACAGGTACCTAAGGGGTTGGTTCACCCTATTCACATTTCCAACTTGGTACCGTACAATCCTTGTTGTATCAACATTCCCAACCAGCAGTTTCCACGCCGCTACCGTTAGCTAGCGTCCTCCCAATGCTTGCATGTAAGAATGGTAGAGCATCGCTTTGGCTGCACGGATGCGTTCGTTCTCCACACTCTGGCGCAGAGCATCCTGCACCAGAGTCTCGTCCTTGGAAACAAAAGGAGCCTGCTGAGGCATCACGGCAGGCTTCAATATAGCATTCGTTGCTACTGCTGCCACTGTAGGTGTTGCCACCTTCATCAAGGTCACATGTGTCGAGGCTGAAGAAGAAGATGCCATCGACCTGGTACTTTCACTAGTCGAAGAGCTGTCATCAGAAGAGACAACAGAGGCTGTACGAGCAGGGAGAGCGAGGGTCTGAGGCTCGGTGGCTGGTGCTGGCTTCTGGGGTGCTTGGAGAGTGGGAGCCGCCCCCATTGCTTGCTTGGCGGATCCGCTGCTTCGCCTGTCTCGACTTCGCTGGCAGACCATCTGAAGACACAAATGTGGCTCATCTCTTCGGAAGAGAGGATGGTGGAAGGCGCCTGTATCGGGACCACGAGTGATCTGACGAAAGCCCCTAATGTCGCCATGAGAATGAATTGCATTGTGAGAAACCTGAAGGTCGTTTTCATCCCAGTCACTGCAGTGCATCATCAGAAGCTGAACTTACCATCGGTTAAGCTTTCGAGTGAAGGAAGGGTACTTGGTGCTACCTCGTGCATCCACAGGAGGAAGATACTTGGGCAACACTTTCTCGGTAAAGACGTCGGGCCTGACGATCACAAAGCTTCTGCCACCAGGAAGCCAGGTGCAAGTGTCTGAGAGGGAAGAGTCATTCAGAATGGCAAGCAATCGCTGTGGGAAGATCTCCCGCTTGTTGCATCGGACACCGTTCTTCTTATCTTCGTCGTCGTCGCTGATACTGGCAGTTCTCTCAGCGGCAAGAGCGGCCGTCTGCTCAGCGGGCTGCACAGGCTGCTCAGCTTTCTCACTTCTTTTGCCCGAGGCCTCCACAAGTTTCGATAGAGCTGTGGCTGCTTCAACAAGGTGGCAAAGCCCGCCCACAGGACTGTCACCTGTGGGCTTCTGCTCAGAGCTCATAGTTGTTGAAGACATGGCGTAGTAGAGACAGGTGGAAACAACTGGTCTGGTCGATCAGTGGTTTGGCTGCCAAGAAAATGAGTTTGTGCAGCGAGGAAAAGGAATCGGTGCCCTGAGCCCATCTCACTCAGCCTCTCCGTCCTTTTGGCGTCTTCGCAGCTGACTTTGACGAAGAATCAATCCTTGGATTTGATTGGCTGAATTGTCAGCAATCCGATGACGTCTGTGGGACACCACAGCTACCCCGAATAGGCTAAAAAGATCGTCAAAAGTTGACCTGGCTAGTGTCAATTTGCGTCCTCTCACAACAAACGCCTCACACTTACTTGTATCTTGTATCCCTCCAGTAGTTTTTTTACTGCAGCTTGCAAAGGACATGGCCAGAACAGAATTGAATTTCTCTCTGTGTCGGTGATTCAGCCGACAAGATGCATACGTGGCCTTGATTGATGACGTGAACGGTAGCGAAAACAACTTCAATCCTTACATAAAGCCTGGCCTCATCTCAAGATCTCCAATACTAGTAGATCATTATTTGCATTCCCGGCTTACCGACTTACCGACCCTTTAGTACGCAGACTGTACGGACATGAGTGAGAAGGTTTGCTTTCCTCACGTAACTTTCTTCGTTCCCGAAGGCTCCTTGAGCCGATCGTCATACCGGTCCCGAAGTCTCTTCGCTTACCTGATTGCAAGTACTAGTAAGTGTTATGGTGGTGTGCGCCCAGCCACACAGACAGCAGCTGACAGCACAGCACGTCGTTGGTTGTGGTTGGCTACCAAAAGCTACCGCTTCAAGTATCATTGAGGCTGTAATAACAGTTCTATGCTCTCCTGGAGACAAGCAATAACAAATGCAGAACTTATTGTTGGCCAGCAGCTCCCTGAGATTGAATCATTCAAGCGACCCAACTCTGACGGAAGGCTCCCTCCAAGCTTGGACGTGTAAAGGCACAATGTTTCTGCAACAACAAAAAGACAAAAAGCAGCTTAGCCATGATACCAGAAACGCATGGGATGAAATGACATGAAATGATGTATTAGTCATTAGTCGAACTTACACAGTTTTTCCAAGTTTCCAATTTCGGGAGGGATCGTCGCGCCTTCAAACTGATTGTTTGCCATCCAGAGCTCCTCCAGATTTGTGAGAGAGCCAATTCGACTTGGAATACTGCCCGAGAAAAAGTTGGATGATATTCGCATTTGCCTTAAACTGGGAACAGAGAGCACTGCCTCGAAGGGTGACCCACTCATGGAGTTGCCTTCCACATCTAGAAAGACTAGAGTAGATGGCAATTCTACAAGAGGACCCTCAATGGAGTTCCCCGAAACATCGAGACGACGAAGAAACCTTATTTTTCCCACTTCAGGGGGCAGAGAGCCACCGAGAGAGTTCTCTCCTGGAGAGGACCAACAAATGCAGAAAGTGTGTGTGCGTGACTGGAAGTTCGACAGGTAAGTAAAGTAACAGTAGAATTATGCAAACGAAATAGACTTACGAAGTTCCAACGAAGTTCCAACGAAGTTCCAACGAAGTTCCAACCGGGTCACACCACCACTGCCATTGCAATTGATTCCAAGCCAAATGCATTCTCCGTCTTCCGAGAGCCAACCATTGCTGGCATCCCATGAGTTACCTCGAGTGGCAAAGTAGAAGGTTGCCAGAATGTATCTCTGCCCCGGAGTTGGATACGTGCAAGGATCAATTTGTGCTGGATCTTCCTGCAGCATCCAAACATAGGCTTGGGCCTGAGGCGTGTTGGGATCCGTCAGGACTGTCTCATCCATGGTGATGGGTGCAATGGCCATCAAGAGTGCTTCGCTTCGAGCCATGTCTTCACATTCCGGAAAAAGGGGCTGTGTCGGAGGCAACGGTGCAGGAGTGGGCCGGTTAGTGGGCACGGGAGTTGTTGGCCGAGGGGTTGGCTCATTGGTTGGTTGAGGTGTGGGCTCCCTGGTAGTTGGGAGTGGAGTTGGCTCTTTGGTGGGTCTTGGTGTTGCTTTCCTGGTTGGCCGGGGTGTTGGCTGATTGGTTGGAACAGGCGTGGCTTTTGGAGTTGCCTGAGTGGGTTGTGGGGTCGGTGGATTGGTCGGTCTCACTGGAAGGATTGCAGGGATAGTTGGTTGTGGTGTAGGCAGTGGTGTTACCGGTCGAGGAGTGGGCATTGGTGTTACCGGTCGAGGAGTGGGCCTTGGAGTTGCAACAAAGATCGGTTGCAGTGGGTTCTGGTCAGTTGGCCTGGGAGTTGGTCTCGGGGTATTCACGGGTCTGGGAGTTGGTCTCGGGGTATTCACAGGCCGGGGTGTTCGTGTAGGCTGTATGGGATTATTGATATTTGTTGGCCTGGGGGTATTAATACGAGTTGGTCGAGGTGTAGGAGCCGTGGCAGAAGGTTTACCGACCGAAGGTCTACTGGGCATTAACGCTGGAAAAGTTGGCTTGGGGGCTGGTTGAGGTGCACTTGGACTCTGAGAAGGTTTGTGTATTCATGGGCCGGGTGTTCATGTAGGCTGTGTTGGTCTGGGAGTATTGATATGAGCTGGTCGAGGTGTAGGAGCGGTGTCAGAAGGTCTACTGGCAATTAGCGGGTTGCTTTCAATCTCTCAAGCAAGCTAGGTTAACTCTCCATACCGGTACCGGTACCCCGAAGCATACCGTAGGTTTCTCAAAGTGCAATTGGTCTTACTCTAGCTTAGTTGAGGCATCGTTTTCCTCGAATGGCAACCTTACAAAATCGCTACATGGCCGCCTGCCACGAGGCTGCTCGAGAGGCGCCAACAGTACATCATGTAGTTTCACACAGCCCGAACCGTCAAAGTGATGCTTCTTAGCTACGCGTACTGCATTTCGCGAGTGACTTGACGTGCCCCTGAACACACTCAATGAAGCCTTCCACATGACAACGTTCCAGTCGACGTTGCAAGGCGTAAGGTACCTGATCCTCCATGTCGGAAGGGAGGTCGTCGCCGAGATCCAAAAGCTTTGATGGCTGCGGTCGCGCTTCCGCTTTTGTTGAAGGATTTGCATTGCTTTCCGCTTTGCTTTCGATTGCTGGTCCGGTTGGCTTGTCTCCGTTCCCGAGGTTTGGTTCAGTCTGCTCCTTTGCCTTGCCTCCGTCCTCCTCTTTCTTCTCTGCTGTTTTCGTTTCTGGTGGCAAGAAAAGATCCTTTTGGGGGCGGCAACAAGGCACTCCATATCCGCCTTCCAACAAACTGACCAGTCGCCCACTGCAACATTTTGACGCGAGATGACAAGCAACGTCTGTGATGTGGCCGAAATCTTCTGCCGACAAGCCTCCCAATCCAAGCGGATCGTTCTTATGGGCATCGAAGCCTGCTGATAAGATGATCAAGTCAGGAGCAAACGCATCAACTGCCTGTATGCACAACGAAACTGATTGTTACAACATGGAACATCGGACAACAACAACTTCGAATGCATTCTTTCTTCTTACCGGTGTCACCTCGTTGATGAGAGCAGTACCGACTGCTGAGGAATTCACACGTGGTCCAAGCGGAATATTGAGGACGCCACGGTGCGGAGAAGTATCCCCACATCTGCCAGGGTAGATGCCTTTCTTTTGAGAGTTTCCACCAGGGATGTGGATCTCACTGCCAAAGTCATCGCTTGCGGGCAAGCCGTTGACATGAGCACCGCCGGCATGCAATGAAACATAGAGGAACCTCGGGTCGTAAGTGGAGCACAGAATATCTTGTGTTCCATTGCCATGGTGAACATCAAAGTCAATGACACAAACTCTTCGAAGCCCGGGCCCTCCTTCGGAAAGAGGAGTTGTTGCATAAAGAGCCGCGCAGGCAGCTGTGTTGAGAATGCAAAATCCATTCGACACCGCCTTCATTGGGTGCAATTCACGTCCAGCGTGATGGCCAGGCGGTCTGGTAGCACAAAACGCGTTGACATACTTCCCCTCAACTACAGAGTCAACAGCCTTGATTACTGCTCCAACGCTAGCAACGGCGGCGGTCCATGTCCCACGAGAGCCCTCTGTAGGGGGCCGTGCCGAGTGGAATCATTAGAATTCAGCCTGGGAGCCCACAGTGAGGAACGAGCGAGGGACACTTACTAGTATCTTCGCCACCATTGCCATCGCTGTCTTCGGTTAGGTATACCGCATCGTCTCCCCGGATTTGAGAACACCTTGACTTCATTCGTCGTAGGTAGGATGCACTATGCGCCATCATCAACACCTTGTTTTCAACCGTATCGAGGAAGCTTTTCTCTACACTTGTAACCAATTGGATGCTTTCTTTTTTCCCTGCACCTACATCTCTTGCCGCCTTCAGAGCTGCCGGGAGTCGAACAGTTCGTTCAAAACAGCCACAGGATGTGACATGTTGATTGCATCGGAAGTCAGTAAGAACCGCGGAGACCCCATTCCCATAGCCACCAGAAGAAAAAGCATGAGTGATATACTTATAAACCCTTTCGCACACTCGCCTCCATTCTGAAAGCACCGCACTACTGTTGCGCTGCACGGATGCCCCAATCGCGTCTTCGCCGCTAGCCTGCATTTTGTTCAAGAAGATTAGATTAGAATCAAATCGAATCAAAACAAAACAATGGTACGCCGGATGAACGATCCCGCGGCAGGGGCCTACCTTTGTAAACATCCACGATCGAGCAATGGCCTTTGCCTTGACTTGCTTTTCATCCACTGTCAACTTGGAGAAATCGGGTGAAACACAATGCAAAAGCCTCTCAAGGTTTTGGGTAAGGAACTCAAGTCCAGAGCTTCCACCACTCGACAACGTCTGATTCAATAAAACTAGGTCCTTCTTGAAAGTATCTAGATCCACGGACTTGTCGCCTTCTTTGCCAACCTTGCGTAATAGTGCGCTGGCGTCAATGAAGGGTGAATCTGCCACTCTCTGAGACGCCTTTCTTGCGGGTGTTCGTGAACCGTTTTTCGAGCGTGGCTTGTCGTGTCCCCAGCAGCTTGGTGGCTTCATAGAGTCAACCATATAGCTCAGCTGCAATATGGGTTCGTTGACTCGACTTTCGCCATCGTGCACAATGTCTTGCTCGGTTGGAGGGGCAGGCAGTTGTGCCAGTACAAATGGATATGGTAAATGCAAAATCTCGGGTGGGAAGACTGGGGCCATCAAAGACATGGGATGCGTTTCGAACAACCCTGCGCTGACCTGATCCGACCCTCTTCGAGGAAGCCTCTCTTGGGCATAGGTCTTTAACGCAAGAGCCAACCTATGGCTGTCTAGAAACCTCGCAAATGCAGCTTTCGGAAGCCCAGAGAAACGAAATGCAACACGCAGTTGCTCAATATTGATTCCTCCACTCCTGGCATCGTAGGGGTACTCCTTGATCATTTCATCTGACACATCCACACTTTCCAAATCAAATAAAGGACCTGAGTTGAACAATGACTCGCCATGTCTGGACAAACTTTCTGCAAACGACTCCACATTTCGGCGACTCCCTGTCCCCGACGACGCCGGTTGACCGTTGTTGCTGGAGTTCCAGTAGGGCGCCAGAAATACAAGGTCCAGCCTCTGCCGAGGTGCATTTCTCTTGCTCTTGTTGCCGGGAGTGAGTATTGCCGCTTCAGATGCATGCATCACTCTGGCTGGCCAATAAACCCCGGGCCGAGCGCCTTTACTGAAACTGGCTGCCAAAACAATCCCGTCTTCCACGCCCTTGATTCTCAAATCATTTGCGGACGTATATCTGTGTGACCGGCGACCCTTTAGATCATCTTGTTGCCTTTTCTGGGATTGCCTCCTCCCTTGACCCGAAGAATCCGACGCAGTAGCAGTTGCTTTCACACGTCGTTCCCACTTGCGCCGAGCGTCATTTAGCTCTTCCGCCTCCATATCAAAACTTTCCATTCCTTCCTCCAGCCAAATTGCACGCCATAAATCTCCCAGGTCATGGTCGTGAATGTAAGCGATGACCATTCCGTCCGCTCCTTGCCATCGGACCTTTTCTCCAATTCGGTGGGCTCCCCCCGTAGCCCCCACCGGCTCTGGTGCTTGGGCAGTGGTCCACCCGTCCTGTTGGAGGACTTGCGGGTCATACGAGACACGACGAAAGGCCTCTTCCATGGC
Organism: Seminavis robusta; assembly: GCA_903772945.1. Taxonomy (NCBI): domain Eukaryota; phylum Bacillariophyta; class Bacillariophyceae; order Naviculales; family Naviculaceae; genus Seminavis; species Seminavis robusta. Next base: position 19,428 of record CAICTM010000806.1, read on the forward strand.
GTTTCCGTCCTTCTTATCTGCATTTGCCAAAATTGTTCTTGCCATGGGTGGGGTATCCTTCAGGTGAAAGACATACCGAAATAGGTAGTGCATGAATTTTAGTGCAGTAGAATTGCTCTTTTGCGCCCAGAGATAGAGAGCCTGTCGAAAGCTTCCTGCTTGGTTTCCACTTCGAGTCCTCTTTGGGTTGGTGATTTCTTTATCGACAAGTGCCAGGTTCCCACTCCAATCATCTCTCCAGCCCTCCTCTTCTCCTTCTCCCTGTGTCAACTCTAGAACAGTTTCCAGGTCTCTCAATTCATCTGCTGAAAGCTTTGGAAGAGTTGCTTTGGAAGACAACTTTGGCAAATCCAAAAGAGAAGTGACGACTTCTTTTGGAAGCTTTTTTTTCTTGGACGCACTGCTGTTTCTTGCTGATGATCGTGGCGGTTTCTTTGAGGGTCGCGACTTGAACCTGTCATCGTCAATGTCCTCCTCATCACTCTGGTCCATTGGTCTGTCATACAGTTCTTTCCGACTCGCCACGGGCAAAAAGTTATTGGTTTCGGGTGGCTCCTCATCCTTCTTCTTAGTAGTGTCGTCTTCCTTGCTGCCATTTACGGAAGGTGGATCTAGAGAGGCATGATCAGGATTGCTGGGAGCATCAGCTGCCATTTTCCCGGTTGTTTCCAGGTCCATGACTCCCTTGTTGGTTGGGGTACCTTCGACACTGTCAAGTTCTCTAGCCACCAATCCATCTGGGTCAGGGGTATGTTCAGTTGATTGGGTATCCATATGATATTTATCAGGTTCAGAAGAAGCAAAGTCCTTGGAATTTTTGTATGTATCTTGATTGACAGGAGTAGGCTCAGGAGCAGGTGGCTTCGTGGGGTCTTGGAGATCCTTCACAGACACGGCTGGGGGATCTTTCTTCGTTGCATCAGTTTCCATCTCAGTTAAGGTCTCATGTTTAATTGCTGGAGTTGGATCATTGGATACAGTAGCATCAATTGGATTATTTGTGGAGTCGTCAGAAATCTTGACCCTTTTCGTCTCCCTATTACCCAAAGGATGATTGCCATCGTCAGTCGTATCTTCAGCCTTTATCGAACTCACATCTTCTGCCTTGCGCTTGAATGGATTCACTTTATCCTCTTGCGAGGCATCATCTGTGGTCCCAACAATCCCACTCCCACCTCCCATGTTCTCGGAGGTCGCTGTGCCTCGCTCCACGCCATCAGTCATTGCGCCATTCCCTGTGGATGGACCCGCTGGCACTCCTGCCGCCATGGAATCTCCACCCGCCATCTTCTGGAATTGTCAAACAAACTCGTTATGGCCCACTAGCTATGATAGCTAGGTTCTCACAGAATTGTTGGAGGGGATCTTAAGCGCAAATAGCAATGAATAAATGCTGATACCACGAAAAAGTTGGCCTCAGCCAAGACCCCAAGGCTGCTCGTGTTAAAAAGACTGGTTCTGTTTCTTCCTTTTCGCCAATGTGGGGAGGGTAGAGAGACAGCCAATGAATTGAGAGAGGACTAGCAACTCTTAGCCAATAGGTAGCTGCTGGAAGCAACCGTGAGAGTGGACGGTCAATGGCCAAGCAAGGGAGGTTTTTGCTTCAGCGCAATGATGAGACTGAAAGGCGCCTTGCCGTTTTTCTCTTTTGGTGGCAATTGGGTAGTCCAGTACTGAGCACGTAGAATTGTACGCTATGGACGGGAGGCTTGAAAGTAGCATCACCCCAGCCCCAGCCAGACAGCTGCCACAGTACCCCAACCCTGTGACTTCTTGGTCTTTCCCACCTGTCTTGCTTGCCTCTATTCTGGGCCCTCCCTTCGTTTGACTAACTCTCTACTACTAGCTAGCTTAGAAGCAGACAGCAAGCATGACATGCTCTATGCACTTGCAATGATGGCTGATAGAAGCAGCAGCCCAAGAAGAGGTCAAGCAATTGAGGGCTGCCTCTCTATTGCACCAATGGACCGCCACTCTGCCAGTAAGCAGTGCAGGTGCCTCTTGCAGCCAATAGTATCATTGGCTGGCTTTGTGCTAGTACATGTATAGCAAAGAAGATACTATTGCATGGATTGCTTCGCCAATCATCAAGCTTCCAGCCACTTCCTTCCTCTCTATCTACATGTATGTATCTACTAGCTAGCTACCCTTAGATAGTTTTAGTAGCCCACAACCCACCTACATCTACTCTTCCGAGTCAGAGGAGCTCCCACAAGCACTCAACTGGCAGCCAAGCAAAAGGAGTGTTTTACAGTTGAATGATGAATCCGACACCTGCACAAATCCTCATTCGCTGCCGCTCTTCGCCACGACGCACAGCTTCTTGTGTGATGAAGTCTATCCAACGCAAGCAACCACTCCATTTCTGAGTTTCAGACCGCACCAGTTCAGCAACTTTTCCTCACCAAACTAGCAGCTAGCTAGTGGGCAAGATTGCCAAGAAAAAAGCATCAAACCAAAAGTGGCTAGCATGCTTCACGCACGTTGACCCGTTTTGATGATTCTCAGACTCTTGAGATCCATTCTGGCAGGGTATCCCAAGCAAAGCACAGCTTTACGTTCTTGGCAAACATGTACTGAAAACGCGTTGGGAGATCTGCTTGACCGTACAGGGCGAGAGTCGCGGCAACCACCAACTAACCATTGGGCCTGCAAGGAGACAGAGAGTTTGATTCTTCCAGCCCTGCCTCCTATGCTAGTTTTGAGGAAGAACCTACGTTGCTCCAACCAGGATGTACGCAGAAAAAGGACCCGACTAGAGCGTGGCTGGTGCCCACTCTTCTATCATTCCACTGCTGGGGGAGCTAGCTACCTCGCTCATTAAGGCTCAATCAGGGCCAGTGTCAAGCATCTGCCCTCCATGAACCAAGTATCCATCATCGTTGTGGAGGCTACATCGTAGCTAGCTAAGACAAAGCATTCATCCCTTTGCCCTGGGAAGCAGAGGGCACCACGGCATCACTTACTTCCTTGAGGTCCATGACGGTCCATCCCGCCCGCCGTCAGCTACATGTACCGGTATTTTAATAATTTAGCGGCTGTCTGAAGCTTGGATGAGGGACTGATGGCAATAATTCACGAGCTACTGTTGTCTCAACTCGTGAGAAACAGGCGCCCTGGTGGTTTGAATGGTTTATGGTACTTATGGCGTGGTGTGCTCGTCGAGCCTCGCTTGAATGGCCCGCCACATTTCTCGCATTGGAGGGAGATCCGATCCTCAAACGAATGATTTCTTGTCAAATATAGAGCTAACTAGCTAGATAAAGCAACCATGAGGTCCAGAACACTGGCAGCACTGATACTGTCAGCCCTTTCGTTGCTCCATGGTACTTCAGGAGGTACACTGAGACGGAAACGGAGATATGTCGTTGTCCAAGGCGAGAATAATAAAGAAGAGGAAGATCTTCCATGGCAAAACGGTCAGGCTTCCGAGAGTGGCAGCAGGCGTCAGCTCAAGAAAAAAGGAAGAGGGAAACGCAGTAGGACGGGGGATTATCGAAGCGATAGAAAGGCGGATGCTGAAGCGACCTATGTTTGGTCGACGGCTGATCAGCAGGAGGAGGGAGGGAATGCCAACAATCTGGATTGGGATGACATGACGAATGAAGAATTGGAGTATTACTTTTTCGAAACTCAAGGCGCACAAAGCTATGAACCAGAGGCTCCCACGGCACCTGCAAGTCGTCCAACACAAAAACCTCCTCAGAGTCCAAGTGCACCTCAACCAGCCCCCAAGCCAACTTTTCCAGTGTTAATGCCCAGTAGACCTTCTGTCGGTAAACCTTCCGTCGGTAAACCTTCTGCCACGGCTCCTACACCTCGACCAACTCGTATTAATACCCCCAGGCCAACAAATATCAATAATCCCATACAGCCTACACGAACACCCCGGCCTGTGAATACCCCGAGACCAACTCCCAGACCCGTGAATACCCCGAGACCAACTCCCAGGCCAACTGACCAGAACCCACTGCAACCGATCTTTGTTGCAACTCCAAGGCCCACTCCTCGACCGGTAACACCAATGCCCACTCCTCGACCGGTAACACCACTGCCTACACCACAACCAACTATCCCTGCAATCCTTCCAGTGAGACCGACCAATCCACCGACCCCACAACCCACTCAGGTAACTCCAAAAGCCACGCCTCGTCCAACCAATCAGCCAACACCCCGGCCAACCAGGAAAGCAACACCAAGACCCACCAAAGAGCCAACTCCACTCCCAACTACCAGGGAGCCCACACCTCAACCAACCAATGAGCCAACCCCTCGGCCAACAACTCCCGTGCCCACGAACCGGCCCACTCCTGCACCGTTGCCTCCAACACAGCCTCTTGTTCCGGAATGTGAAGACATGGCTCGAAGCGAAGCACTCTTGATGGCCATTGCACCCATCACCATGGATGAGACAGTCCTGACAGATCCCAACACACCTCAGGCCCAAGCCTATGTTTGGATGCTGCAGGAAGATCCAGCACAAATTGATCCTTGCACGTATCCAACTCCGGGGCAGAGATACATTCTGGCAACCTTCTACTTTGCCACTCGAGGTAACTCATGGGATGCCAGCAATGGTTGGCTCTCGGAAGACGGAGAATGCATTTGGCTTGGAATCAATTGCAATGGCAGTGGTGGTGTGACCCGGTTGGAACTTCGTAAGTTATTTCGTTTGCATAATTCTACTGTTACTTTACTTGGCCAACTTCGACTCACTCACACTTTCTGCATTTGTTGGTCCTCTCCAGGAGAGAACTCTCTCGGTGGCTCTCTGCCCCCTGAAGTGGGAAAAATAAGGTTTCTTCGTCGTCTTGATGTTTCGGGGAACTCCATTGAGGGTCCTCTTGTAGAATTGCCATCTACTCTAGTCTTTCTAGATGTGGAAGGCAACTCCATGAGTGGGTCACCCTTCGAGGCAGTGCTCTCTGTTCCCAGTTTGAGGCAAATGCGAATATCATCCAACTTTTTCTCGGGCGGTATTCCAAGTCGACTTGGCTCTCTCAAAAATCTAGAGGAGCTCTGGATGGCAAACAATCAGTTTGAAGGCGCGACGATCCCTCCCGAAATTGGAAACTTGGAAAAACTGGGTACGTTCGACTAATACATCATTTCATCCCATGCGTTTCTGGTATCATGGCTAAGCTGCTTTTTGTCTTTTTGTTGTTGCAGAAACATTGTACCTTTACGCCTCCAAGCTTGAAGGGAGCCTTCCGTCGGAGTTGGGTCGCTTGAATCTCAGGGAGCTGCTGGCCAACAATAACCAGTTCTCGTCTAAGGTGCCAGAAGAGCTTTGGTTCAACACGCGTCTGACTCTCCTTCGATTGGATTCGAACGAGCTTACTGGTTCCATTTCCAATGGCCTTGGAAACTTGTTGGGGCTGACGGACCTCTTTCTGAGTAACAACAAGTTCGTGGGAACGCTTCCAATCACCTTGCTTCGACTATCTTCCATGGGTAAGCAAGCGCGTGACAATGGGGATTGCTTTTCCATCTCTCCACTTATTCTAATCTTTTGCTTTCTCTGCACCTGTAGTGAATCTCTTGTTGAATGACAATCTGATCACAGGAACCATCCCCGATCGATTCGACGACTTTCGCAACCTGGACTTTGTGGATTTCAGTGCGAATCAGATCACAGGAACTCTGCCTTCGAGCTTTTTCGTGCTTCGAGACCTTCGCTTTGTGTACATGTCATCCAATGCTCTGCAAGGTCCAATTCCCCAAAGCTGGTCCAATGCAGTCCTTCTTCGTGACCTGTTTTTGGATGACAATAATCTATCCGGTAAGTGGGTCGTTGTCATGTACTCGTACTTTGTGGCAACCATTTTGGGAGCTGAACCGGCTCACGTGATTCCGCAACCGTCGTAACAGGCACCGTTCCCGAGATCCCAGCGGTAAGTGTCTCCCCTCCCCCCTCCTGTTTCTTTGAGGGACCTTTTTGTCTCAACTACGTTTGAATCCATTCCTGGTGTAGGGTGCCTTTACTCGTCTGACCGAGCTCCTGCTCAATGGCAACAGCTTTTCGGGGTCAATGCCTTCTTCGATGTGTCAACTTCGCCAGAGCGCCATTCTCGAAGATCTTTGGGCAGATTGTGCCGGGACACCTCCAGAAATCCAATGTGCATTGCCGTCATGCTGTACCTTTTGCTTTGAGTAACGCAGATGAATGTCATTATGCGGAGGGTAAAGGTGGATGTACACTGCGCTCCTGTCCAGATAAACTCTCGTCAGGAAGAGCATGACATATCCGCAGCACGTTAGCTACCAGTCGAACCGATTCGATTCAAGACCGACCAAGTCCTGATTAGAGTTTATTTCTTGCTGCAAGAGCGAACGATCCTAACAAAGAATCAGCACTACATCAATCATCTGGCCGAGTTACTGAGGCGCGATGTTTGGTGTTGACTGCTGTTTCAAGCCGAATCGGAATTCACGGGAGAGCCTTTCATAACAAGTCAACCAACCGGGCTTGTCTAGTCTTTAGCTATTGTTTGTATGTAACCAACCGGTTGGTGCTACTGTACGTCTATTATATAAGAAGTGACCTCTGTATGTCAGAGAAAACTTCAATTTCATTGATCGCTTGGGAGGGACACCGCGACTTCAGGTCATGCATGCCGCTGGCTACCGCCAGAACTCATTGGAACCGTCAATTTGTTGTGGTTGCGTTTGGTAATGAGTTCCGGAAGTACTATCTAGCAGTCTCTGGCTCATTCTTATTATTCTTTCGCATCCGTTCATTGACTGCGACCAGATTGACCCCATCCGCATATACGGTCTTTCTGGATGCTCGAGCCGAAGCAGGCGCCACACCATTTCGCAACAAGTCGTCCCGGTACACCTCCCATGATGATTCTTGTACAATGATATCCCATAGCATTTGTTCGCTGCAATCGTCGCTGGCACGTAGCATGGTGCGTTCTAATTCAAAGACCAGTGCGGATGTTTCTTGGAGGATGGTTGTTTGGGCCCCTTCCAAAATGCGGCATTCGTAGCCTTGCGCATCCATTTTGGCCAAGCGAATTTTGTGTTGTTTCATCAAGATATCATCGAGTCGTTCAACAGGAACCATGTTGGGCGGCAAAAATACCTGATCCTGCTGGTGTCGGTCCGGAATGGGTTGTCCAATGGCCGCGTTGCCTCGATTGTCGGCGGCTACATGGATGGGAGCCTTTTGGGTAGCATTTCCCAGGCCAATGGGGAATACGTACACGCGTTTCCGGAGTGCAGGTTCTAGCCGTGATATGGTGCTTGTCAAGTGGAACAGGTTGGTGGGTTCTGGCTCAAACGCCATAATGTTCGCAGACGTGGTGAGCAGTACTTGCAGGACGCATGCACCAATATTGGCTCCAATGTCGAGAAACCATTGCTGTGACGAGGTTTCATCGTCATCATCATCTGTAGATTGTTGGTGCAGATTGTTGGTTGTATACCAATAGTACGTCAAGGAATCGCAATCTTCCCAGTGTCCCCGTTCTCGTATCTTGCGACTGACGTATTGATCGGATTTGGCGTCGTGAAGACAGATTTGCACTGGCGGCTGCTCCTGCTCTCGAAGCATCCTTGTATTCACGTCATCTAGATTTGGATACTGTCTCTTGGGGCGAAAACGTGCCCAGTGGCATGCCAAGTTGGTATCATCGGAGGGGGGATACAGTGGGGTATCATTGTCATGCCAGACTTGCCATCCTTCACCGGATATCTTCTGAAAAATATTGGTATATATCCTTCCATTGTTATCTGTTTGTTCCTGTGTGCCATCGTATGTTTCAGAGGAGGGGTACGACGGTGTCTTGGTGAATGGTCCTTGTGGATCTACTCTCACTCTGGGGGCTGGATTGATGCTGGGACTGCTCCAGCAGAAGTTCAAAACTAGAAACAGATGGATGACACCAATGGGAAGGGAGAACAGAAAGGTGTAATTAAAAACACGTTGACCTCTATTAGCACTTCCCATATATCGATCAAAGTTTCTTCTTGTGGTGAGTAAAGGCAACGCCATCGTCAAAGCGAATGGTTAAACCTTTGTAGATCTAGATAGTTAGTTGAACTCTAATTTTCTTCTAGCTACCGGTGGGTCCGTCAGTGTTTTGATTGGAAAAGTGAGAGACGGTTTTCAGTTTGCACTCTTCCGCGAACCGCCGGGGGAGGTGCAGATGGACATTTAGCGTTGCGCCGTGCACCCGTTCCGTGTAATTCCGAGCAATTTTAGAAGACAGCAAAACTGCATCTCATCATTCTTGCCTCGAACTCCGAACAAAACCTTTCTCTGTTGACTTTTACTTGTTGTCATCATAGATTCGAAGTTGAATCTTCCAAGCAGTGCAGTAGTAGTAGACGCATTTGTTTTATTGAGACTAACAAAACTAACTAATAATGTCAGACCAAGCTGCCAACAACACCTACGACAAGCATGTCCTTGATATCCCTGCAACGAAAGCACCATCACAAGTGCAAATTACCTGGATGGCCCGTATCGCCGTCTTTATTGCATTTCCATCGCTCGTGGGTTGTTTGGGTCTCTACATGGGGTATCTGGAATCGCGGCGAAAACCGGAACGAAAACTGAGTATGGAAGTGGATTTTATCATGCCCTTCTTGCTGGCACTATCCATGGCCATTGTGGTGGGATTCCAAACCAAGGGATACACCACTACCAAGGTAGAACCTCTGGTCAAATGGCCCAAGGTGCGAAAAAAGAAAGTCATTCGAAAGGTTCGAAAAGAAGATCTGGACGACCAAGTAGTAGTGGAAGAAGAAGAAGAAGAAATTGTCGAAGCAAAGGATCCAGCAACCAAAAAAGATGACTAAACAGATTTTAGTTGGCCTACGTGATCATGCAGTGGCACCGGTATGAACATCATTGTCTCTGAGATTCGTGTCCATGTTAAATTTCAATTACAATCTGCAGTGTGGGGTACGCGATAGCCAATATATGTTCAATCCCCTAGATTCATTTTCTAGATCCTTGCTACTAGCTAGTACTCAATTTCGAAGCTGTGGCTTTGTTGGAACTCAAGTAACGGCAAAGATTGCCAAATCATTACTTACTTGGCACCTTTCAAGAAAAAGCACGCAAAGAAGATCACAATTTGCACTCTTGTTCTGTCTTGGGGGTATACCGGTACCGGTAGCTAGCACCTCTTCTGTTTTTTGGGGGGTATGGGATGTCCTGGGTTGGCCCATTTATTACATGTACAAGCAATCCATTCATTTCGTGATGTGCAGTAGCTCTTTTGATTTCTCCCTTCTTTTGCTGACGGATTCGAGTTGGGCTGTACGGATTCGAGTTGGGAACAACTGATTCTACGTGAGTATGTGTAATGGCTCGCAGGAAAGGAAAAGGCAGTTTCGCTTCCAACGAATGCCTGATCCACTTTTCTTTTGTTCCGGTTCTAGCTAGCTAGTATGTAGGCGAAATGGTTGTATTGATAATCCTTATCTCAGGCATTGCATGATGTTGGGGAGGACCTAATTTTTCTCTCAAGATCGAAGCAAGCGTACCGTAACGGGTCCGTCACTGAAGGCTCAGGCACAAAAAATCAACTGTGCCTGGAGGCAAATGCTTGGGCACACCATCGTTTTCTCATGTTTCTGGATCTTTTTCTACAGTGGTGTCTTGCTGCTGTTTCATTTTGATCATCCCCATGGCTTCACTGCACGACACTTCCTCTCCCCAGTGCGTGACGGTAAGATCCCCAAACTTGTCCCATACGGTGCATTCCAACGCACCCACGCAATCATTCTCTTGTAGTATAGCCAGTGTCAGCTTGTAATTCATTCCTTGCACGACTTGCTGAGATGCCTTCAACACCACCACCTTCATGGTGCTTGTGGCAGCAAACTTGTAGGGATGTTCGGTCACCAAGGCTGCCAGAGCGAACTGGGCGGCTGCCACAACCCGTTCGCCCGTGGTTTCCGCGGTTCGGTAGCCACCCATCATCATGGTGGCTTGTTCTTGCTGGGCGTTGCCAAGAAAAGCCACCAAGCACAGCAACAAGATGGAAAGGATCTTCTTAGTGTTCATAGATACGTGGACAGGGTGATGACGGACAATCGGAGTGGTTGATGGGGATCACTTTTGTTTGGAACAATCGAGACTTCTGGGGCTTTTGCGCGGCAAACTTGAGCTTCTGCAGTTTGCTGCTGCTGCACATCGGAACTGTGACGCTTTGGCTTTGGGGGGAGCTTCGATTTAGGTAACGGTGCGGTGGAGCACTGTTTACCACGGTTCCTCGGTGAACAAAGCACATTGGAGCTTTCCTTTGCTTTTAAGATAACATCAAGAGTACTAGCCACGGTTCGTTACTAGTACGGTACTACATTTCTGCAACAGTAGTTGCACACCCTCAGTATGTGCTTCACACTACTACTTAGTGGATCTTACATACCCTCAGGATCAATGACAGTATGCTACGTAGAAAACCTATGGTATTGGCAGTCATTGAAACAAAGATCCTCTCAATAAGACTCTCATTATTAAATAAACTGCAACACAGGAGATATAACACCGGCATTAAGACCAAGCACATACTGAGAGGATTCCGATTTCGCCTTAAGTAACACCCAACATACTGTCAATTCCCAATGTGCCGATCCAACTTGCAGAAAGAAGAAAGAACGGTACTCTCAAGCTCTCCAGCCACCGTACAATCGTTCGTGTATACTCAAGCAATCGTACATGTACTACCAGTACAGTCGTACGTCGTTCAAGTAAGTAAAGAGGCAACGAACGGGCAAATCCCGCGATCGATCGATCAATCACCGGTAGTTCAGTTCAGTTCAGTCAGTTCAGTTCAGTTTAGTTCAGTTTCAGTTTTCCTCATTATTTCCAATCCTTCTACTTTGTAAAGGAAACTCTGCCGAAATTGTTCCACCAAACAACAATTGCTTAGTTGACAAACAATTCATCCACCATGGCCATGGCCAATGCCAATGTGGAGCAGCTTGGGTTGGAAGACGTGCCGGATTGCCTGAAGCACCCACGGAACGCCCAAGTACAACCGGATTACCACGTCTCTTCGTCAAATTCATGAGCTGGCTGCACAAGAGGACATACACCAAGGCGGCTCGCTTCCAACCTAGTGCTTTGGCCGGCATCCAACCACACCACGTTGCCGACTACTTGAAATGGCGTGCGTATGGTACGACCGATGTTGACTTCAAAGATCTTGAGCAGAATCAACTTGCCGCTCCTCTACTTTGAGCAAGACAAGAAGGCTATTTCCTTCTACATGCCCATCAAAGGTGCCACATGGAATGGGACCTCCGGAAATCCAACCAAGTCCGATCCAGTGAACGAAGTGGTCAAGGAAGTCAAGAAAGCGGAGACTCAACACCGCGGCAAGAAGTCCTGTGCCACAGGGATTTGACGGAAACAGAGTATCGCAAGGTGGTCCATGAACTCTACGGCAAAGGGAGCTTTGAATCGACCATTCGTACAGCCTGCATGTTGAAGCAGCAAGTCCATCTCATCACCAGGACGGATGACATCTCCAAGTTGAAGTATTCCGACTACAAGCCGCATCAGACTTCCCTTTTGCGCCAGTTGCAAGGTGCATTGGTCCAAGAATATTCCGGAAGAACGACAATGCCCCGACCAAATATTCTTGGGTCGATGGATACCGACTTTTGTGCTATGCTCGGATTGGCGAATTACATGGAGGCGTCCTTCAACTACGGGTATGGCGCCGCTGGTCGGGAAGATGCATTCCTCTTTACTCCCGAAAGCGATCCCAAGTTGGCTCCAAGCACTGCAACGCAGCCTACCGCAACATTCTCAAGGCTGTCTTTTTGTCGGCTCCATTTCTGGCTGTGGCGCTCCTCATTGCTGGTGTTCTTGGGAGTCACAGCATTCGGAAGTTTGCTGCAACTCTGGCAAGAGGGATGGGTGCTACTGCTGACGAAGTTGACATTCGAGGTCGCTGGAAGGCTCGCTTGTCTGGACGGGTTGTTGATGCCTACATTTCGCCTGAACAGCCCTGGATCGACGCCCGTGTTGCCGAAAAGCTTTGCATGGGGGCTCCTATTGCCTACAAGCTACACCCGGATGCCAAGAGAGTGACTCCCGATTGGTTGATTGAGCATGTGGTGCCAAGGACACATGCGTTTTACGACGGTGTAAACGACATTTCGCTTCACTTGGCTCTGCCTCTTTTGTGGCTGCTCTTGACGAATCTTGGAGGAGAGGATGGAGCCTCCCGTCCGTGTTAGGATCCAAGATGCGTACGAGCGCATCAAGGCCGATGTTCCTGTTGGCGTCAACCCTGTGGTGAAAGTGCCTCTCTCTATTTGGACGCACAACACCAAGCTCCACATCAACGAAATCGGAGCCGATGGATACGGGAGGTGGCGGTGGCACGGCTGGTGGCACTACGGGAACGACCGCCAGGCAAGCACTCGTCAAGTTGCCAATCAGTCTCGGCAGGTGACGGCTATGCAAACGCAACAGCAGGTACGAACGAACGAGGAGATTCTGACAAGGATTATTGCGCAGCACAACCAGCTCCAGCAGCTCATTGCGCAGGAAGGTAGGACCCGCGACAGTTCGGCTGCTGCTTTGAGAGGTTGGTTGGAGACTTGGCTTGGCGCGGAGCTGACGAAACTCAATGGAAATATTTGCAGGTAAGTATGGACTTGTGGCTGTTGGCTATTGCAACTATGGCTATTACTGCTGCTAACTCTGCATTTTGGTTTGTTTTTAGGATTGCTGTTCAGCCTCCAAGGATGGCAACACCTGATCAGGTAGATAGTAATCTTTTTAGAAATGGGTGACTGTGGAAAGGACTCGCCGGAATGGCCAGACTAGCCTCAGGTACAGACAAGCTGTGGCCCACCACCCCTGCTGATAGTAGGCCTGCCAAGCTAGCCAAGTACAGAAACTGTTGGCTCTGCTTGGCAAGAGTGGATGCATGGTATTGGTGGCAAAAGCCAGCCAAGAACTTCATGCTGATGATATCAGGGCTTGCAAGTCAACCTACTCCAGGAGGAAGCCACTCTGGACTCTCATGGCTACACTTGTCAATGCTCAGAAAGCTCCAGCTTGGGTCATCTCCAAGATTGAGGAGCATTACAAAGGAAGTGTTTTGAATATTACTGCTGCCATCAAGCAGGACACCATTATGGGCAGTCTGCATGAGGATCTTTGTATTGTTCGTGCTCAGTAAAGTTGACCTTAGTTTAATCAGCATGGTAGCCATGCCTTATAGTGAGTCTGTTACATGAGTACTTATTGTGTTTTCTCGTGGACTTGTGGCTTTTCGTTTTCGTGCTGGTAGCGTTTTCGTTTTCGTGGTAGCAACTTGTGCTTTTCGAACGCTAGCTAGCTACTAGTCTAGCTAGCAATTTCGAGGACTTGTGCATTTTCGGAGAGGTGCGAGCGATTGAATTCGAGGATAATAGAGGTGCGACCGTTATCTTAACAGTGAGTAGTAGAGGTGCGAACCTCATTTATCTTACGGCCAAGGCGGTGACCTTTCGTTCGATCCTCACTGGTATGAATGAACGACCGTCAACCAAGCATACACCAGGTGTTCGATACCTCTCCATACCTCCTGTAGGATCCACTACCACAGGTACAGGCTCTCAGTATTTCTCTCAGTTCTGGGATATACTTTTACGGTACCGCAGGAGCAACAACAAAGGGAAACAAAGCCCCAAGAGTTTCTTATCTCAGACGCAGATTGCTGCATGTGTGAGGCGACATGCCAGCAGTGTTCAGTCAAAAGGTCTCAGCAAGTTTTCTCTTGGCATCTAACAGCTCGACTCGTCCCTCTGGAACCTGTCAGCCTATGCTTTTGTCGGGCTGATGAAGTGCAGCTAGCGGTAGCTGGGTGTACAGTAGTCTACAACGATTTGACAGCATTGGTCGACAAAGCCAGTCAGATTGGTGGCGCAGAGTGGAGATTGAAGGAGCTTTGGCAAGCATAATACTGGCTAATCGGAGTGGCTAGCTAGCTAGTAGATAGACTTGGAAAGAAATGGAGGGCTGGACCCAAGGCAAACTATGGTGCTCTGCCTCATCGGGCTATCAAGGGGCGGGAAACCTGCAAGTAGCGGTAGCAGGAACAGCTCAGCAATGCAAGATCCATAACCGTCCTTTTACTTTTGACAGGAGAAAAAGGCGGTGAAGAGAGCAGAGTCCTAACTCTTTTGTGTTGACCTGATTAATAGTATTTAGGTTGCGGTTTGTACTTTGTGTTACTCCAAACTAGATCCTAAATCCTCTTTCCAGATGCTCCATATTCACACGTGGATTGAACAACGCACTTTCGCGCAAAGTACTTTTCCCTTCATTTTTGTCCAGTTTTCTCGTTGTGCTTCTCCGACAAAAGCTCTATTAGCCGTTTGCACCGATTCTATTTCATTCATTTGAGGTAATGCTTCATTATTATCAGTGGTATTAGTCAACCCTCACAACAACAGCAAAGAAAGCAATCAAACAATGGGGATGGAACATGATGATGAGGGGATGCCCGAAAGTCCCTATTTAGATGAAGAGGGAGGTTTCGACGAAGTGGATAGCAAGAGCACCCAATCTAGTTCTGGTGTTGGGTTTGGAGATGACAGCACGGAAAAGAGAAGAAGTCCTAACCGCCGCAGGGTGTTGTTCTTCTTGGGACTGGCCTCGTTGCTTGTAGTGGCTGTCACTGTCACAGTGGTGGTGGTGGTGGCAACCAAGAAGGGAGATAATGGCACCAAGTCATCGGCTAGCACTAGTAACGGCGTCCAGGGGTCATCACCGTTGGGTCCTGGCCCAGGTGGAAGCACCAGTGGAGGCAGCTCGGCGGAAGAGACCACGAATACCGTGACCATCGACTCTGAGCCCTCCACTGAAACCCCACAAGACAACCAAGACCAACCAGAAAGTGCCACCGTCGATGCTCCCAACTTTTATGGCCTAGACGGCCCTCCTGTACCATCCTTCTCCAAGAATGTTATCCAGCCATACAAGAGCCGTGAGGCACTGGAGGAAGACTTGCGTGTAGCCGCAACGGATATGGTCCGCAATCTCTTGGTGCAGCAGGCTACCCTAATAGATGACACCGCAGAAGGAACTGTGGGGGCAACAGATACCACAAGAAATAATAACAGCGGGCGCCGTCTCTTCAACGACAAAGTTGCCAATTCTCGCTCGGTGAATCAGGAAGATAATGTCGACGAAGCAGACTCTGTGAAAGAAGATGGAAACTTTGTCTATGCTGCCTATGGGGATCATTTGGTGGTCTGGGATCGCCGCGGCAACATGGTCACAGACGAGAAAATGCCGCTTCCACCCATGAATGAGTACGGTACCCATAACAATCCTTGGATTCAGGCAATCCAATTGACAGAAAAGCATGTCTTGGTTTTTGTGGGAGGGTACGGCGTTGCCATGGATGGAGGCATCACCTTTGTTCAGAATGAAACCAAAGTGCACGTGTATTTGAAACCCACCGTTGAGCAACCACTCTTGACACTGGTGGCAACCGATTATCTTAATGGACACTACTTGGACAGTCGCTACGTGGAGGAAACACAAAGTGTTCATGTCATTAGTGGCACAGATATCGACGTTTTTTCAAACCTGCGAGCACCATTGGATCCAGCCAGTCCTCTTTTTGAAGGGCTTAATCAGACCCAGTACATCGAGCAGGCTTCAAAGCTTGCCAAGGAGACGGTCATTCCAACGTTCGTCACGAAGATGGCCGAGGAGATTCTACGGTCCAATCGAGGCCAATTGCCGCCCTTGCTACAGATCAACGATTGGACCTTGGACCGGCGACGAAACAATCACGAGATGCCGGGGAAGAACCCAACGGCGGCCTTGGACGAAGCATTCCGCGCCTACATCCAGATCCATTCCATCGATCCCAACGATCTGCCCGTCGACTCCTTTGTGGAAAACGATCTCAAGCTAGTCACCACGGGCTTTCTCGGTCCTTCGGCTCACCCGTCCATTGTTGCGGCAGCCGACTCGATTGTTGTCAGTGTGGATCGTTTCGACTACAACCAGGAAACAGAATCGAGCAATTCGACCGTGTTCCTATTGCACCTGAAGATTGCCCCCGCAACACCGGAACTCGGTGCTTCCTTCCAGTCCGTCGGTGTCTTGCGGGGAAAGCTCCCCGATCGATACTCGGTAGATATCCACGGCAACGACTTGAGGGTGGTCGCCACCTCCCAAAAGTTTAATCCCTACCAAGACTTGAGTCTATGTGGGGATTATCAGCCACCGGTGTTAGCCAGTGCTTGGACCGGTGACAGTTGTTTGACGCATGAAAACTGGGCGGTCTGCCACAACCTGGTGGTGTTGGAAGGTTGTGAGAATTTGGTCAAGAACGGATGTCCCTACACTTTCACTTGTGGCGACGCATCGGCTACCGGAGAAAGCAGCACTGAAAACTTTGTGGTAGTCTATGACATGATGGGCACTGAAGGAGAGATGATTGAGCGAGGCAGAGCCAGGTTTGGAAGCACTCACGAAAGTGTCCAATCAATTTCCTTTGGTCCAGAGTTTGTCTATGTCGTCACTTCGTTCGACAAAACGAATGGTCCTTTTTATCTGATTGAATTGCCACCGGGTCAGAGTCCGAATGTCAAGAGCAGTTTTGAGTTGGAAACTGTCCCGTCGTACCTTCAGAGTATCAACGATGACGGAACTCTTGTAGTTGGCATTGGCACCATGTTGGAAGGTGCAAATCTTTTGTCAAAATCGGAAAATGGTGTGGTGGCGAATGTTTATGACTTGTCTGTCCCCGGACAAGCCGTGGTTGTCGCAACCAAGTTACTCAATGAAGATCCTTTGGCATTGTCCAAGACGTCTGCCTCGTATGACCCCAAGGCTGTCCAGTACACATCCAGCGGGTTGCTCCTTGTCCCGTTGACTCTTTCACCGGATCTCTTCGCCATCTTCGAAGCCATGGACCCGACCGCGGGTTATGTACCCATGGATCAACTTGGAAAAGATCAGGTCTTTGAAGGATTCGTTGTGCTGGATGTCTCCAAGGCCAAGGAGGGTCAGGGCATCGTGGAGCTCTTTCGCGTGAACCACGCTGCTCCAAGTGGCAGCTGTCACCATTGCAATGGCTACCTATCCAACCATCGTTCCTTTGTGTACGAAGAGTATGGCTCTGTCATGACAATGTACAGTCATGTTGTCACTAGCACCGATCTATCCACGTTGGAACAGATTTGGGCGTTCAACGTGACGATTGAAGATGCAGACATGAGCTGTTGCTTCTAGAAAGTGGAATCGAATGATTCAATCGATTCGGGTGACCAGGGAACAACGTTGCATTTTCCAAGTTTAAACGTTTTGATTTATAGTACTAACAAGGGTATTTGTTAATAAGGACATTGAAAAAAGAGCTTTTTGTGTGCGTTCGTGCTTCCTTGTGCTGGAAGTGGCTGTATTGGCAGGGTAGGGTAGCGCCGGTATTGCACTTGATTTTGTATGCCCAACTGCCTCGGCTGAGCTTCACAAGCTAGCTCGTATCTTTGTACGAACGATTCTGATTCGATTCAACGCAAACAGAGACGCCACGATGATATCACGACGACAAACTGAAAAAGTAATGGTTGCTACTGTTTTAATAATAATACTGTACTAAAAAACATCAAAATCCATGGTTCCCGAAGGAGCAACTCTGGCATCGGCTTCTCCAAAGGACGGCGTGGAATCGGAATCTTCTCCCCCACGATAGGCATCTATACCGGATATTTCGCTCATGGCAATCGATCGAGTGGATACGTTTCCAATCTTTCGTGATAGATCGGAAAAGATGGAATGTACTTCGCTGGTATCGGAGATTCGTGACAGCCCGCTCATGATGGAATGACGACTACCGGCACCCCCCAACATGTCCGACCCTGCGGGCTTCTTGTCACCACTGGTATCCCCGAGCGACTTGGTTTTGGAATCGGTTCCCGTCATGCCAGACAAGTTGGAGTAGAGGGATAGCTGACTCTCGACCATGTGAAAGTCCGGCATGCCATCGCCTATGGAGTGTGCCGAAGCACCACCCATTGCGCGTCCCGAGGACATGCGATCGGATGAAGGTCGCGAGTACTTCATCTTGGCAAACATGTTTCTTCGATCCATACCGGATTGCTGGTAAGGGTTGGGATTGTAGGGGTCACCACCGGGTCCTCCTCCGCCTCGACTACTGGAGTTGATACTCCCAATGGCACTATAGGTGGATCCATTGTGAGCACTGTTACCAAACATGGAGAATTCGGACATGAGACTGGTGCTGCTGGGTCCCATTCCTAGTTCATTAGCCGCTGCAGATCCTCGTTTGACGAGGGAAGGTCGTAATGGCATGTGATCGGCACCGTTGCTGTTGTTGTTGGACGAGCTGCTGCTGGTTTGTGGTGGCTGTTGTGATGATCCGGTCTGTTGTGGTTGTGCCTCGTCGTCACCGTGCATGCTCAGACGCATCATTTCGCTGTGAAGTGCTTGACGTGCTTGCGGGGGCGGCATGTCGTGATGCATTCTAGCAGCTCCCGGGTGATGATGATGCTGATGTTGATTCATGTGTTGTTGTTGTTGTTGTTGCATTTGGTGCTGTTGTCTAAACTGTTGATGCTGCTGATGGTGTTGTTGTTGTCTTAGGGCGGTAGCCATGGAGTGATGGGGTGGATTCATCATGGCCATGGCTGCGGCCCCCATTTGACCTCCTGCCCCCAATTGTTGTGCAAAATTGGTGGGATCAAATGCTCCAGTGGCGCGCATCTGTTGTTGTTGGAGTTGTTGTTGTACGGCCGATTGTGCGTAGATTCCATTGGCCCCAAACTGCTGTTCCATGAGCGCCGCTGTGCCTGCGGCTCCACCTCCCATTTCGACAATTTTCTGTCTTAATTTGGGTTGTCCCTCTCTGAGAGCTTGTGATGTTTTCTCAATGGCCTTTTTGTCTCCAATGTCGAACCACGAGGCTTTGCCGGCGTCCTTTTCCAGGAAGCGTCCATTTTGTTCTCGAATGGCGGCCACAATGGAGCGACTGATCTTGAGTTTCTCCGTCTTGAGACAGGTAATGTAGAGACCCTTGTTCAGATTCACCAACCGACGGTACGTCTGATTCCCCGGGTGGCGAAGGGCTGCTCCTCCGCGACCACACAAGACGTCCGTGTCGCGAGGATCCGTGATACCCGTCATGCCAGACTCGGACTTTCGTCCGTTGTTGGCCGTCTCGCTGCTCATCTTGATTGATTGATTGATTGATTAACTCGTAGAAATTTAATGGTAGGTATGTACCGTGCTAATACAAGCACCAAGCGGTAGAAGTGTACCTGTACTGAGGCTAGGCTGAATGCAGATTGTTCCAGAGAGGTCTCTTATCCCCTTCTCTCTCTATCTATCTATCTATCTCTCTGTGTGTTCAGGATGAGGTGTGGATTATCGTGGGGGTACTAATAGCTTCTGTTGGGTCTTCTTAGCTTAATAGAAGCACACTGATTGATCCAAGGTGGTAGTGTCAATCGAACTGGTAGTTCTGGTCAAACGGAACGACTCAACTCGTGACTCAGTAATGATCCAGGTGCACCAAGAGAAGACGAAGATGATCTTTGCTGGGTTGTCTAATCTGGACTAACTTCTTGATTGAGTTGAGTTGAGTTGAGTTGAGTTGGCCCTTGCTTGTTCTGTTGCTAAAACTTGACCACCTCCAACAGACAGATCTGTTTGGTGACAGCAGTGCCAAGGCGGGATTGTTGTTGTCGTCGTCAACGACGCGGTGCAAACAAGTTGGCAATGGTGCGATGGAGAGACCGTTGAGACGAACCTGCCGCTGCTTTCTTCCACCAAGACCGAAATGGCTTCATGCTGCTTGTGCCAGCCATTGTATTCCCAAGCGGTCGTGATGTCCAGGATTTAACAGTCACCATGTTGGTTATCTGGGGAGTGGAAGGGTCGGTCAACTTTATCCCTACCACTACTGCATTTGGCATGGGAAAAAGATCTTGGCCATCACCCACCCTTGCCACTCGCCACAGCGACATCCGATCATTATCGGCACTTGTACCACCGGTACTGAACCATAGAAAGTCGATGTTGGACTAATGCTGCCTGTATATATTAGGGTATCTCAACTCAAGCAAGGAGTATCATTATCATGTCGTCGAAGGACAGCAGTCCTCTCGCAATTATCTTATTTATCTTAGTGCTGTTGGTCCATGTGTCATCAAGGGTATCTGCAGCGAAACCTCTGGTGGTAGCGTTCCAAAATCAGCCACTGATTGCCTCCAAGCTGCAGGACTTGTCGTCACCCCCGGAGGAATGGACGTTGCAGTGGGTAGAAGATACCAGTTTTGTCCACTCTCCATTCCAAGTGTCATCAGAAGAAGAGGATGAAATAATCAACAAACCACCCAGAAGAATCTTGTGGATGGGAAGAATGGACGATAGATCCTATGATCCTTCCTATTATTCATCTAGACAAGCAAAAGCCAAACTGCCACAGGCGTCCCATCCCTTGCGCATGGAACAATGGAATCTCACCCTGGCTTGGAAAGAAGAAAGGAGACAACGAGATAAGATTCTGACGTTTGAATTCAACGAAAATGGATACGTTCGTAGTCGACACCCAAACAGAGCCAAGAATACCTACCAACAACCACCAAAAAAGAGACAGTATACCCAACAATACTACAAGAAGAAACTATGGAAATTGCTGCCAGAAAGAATACAAAAGCGCTCGGCTGCCTTGGGTATACTAGCACCACCACCAGAAGAAACAACGTTACCCTATTTCGTGGCAGGGACTTGGAAACTGGCCCCGTCGGGAGTCACTTGGAACATGAGATGGGATGGCAAAACATACCATTTCTTTGCCGACTTACACGCCAATCCGTTTGGACGACATCCCAAAATGTTTCGAGGAATTGTCATGCGAGATCGTAGATCTTTTCCCCTGCGACTACTCTTTCGGCCCATTGTCGCAACCTTTTCCGGCAGGGGGGTCGGCGCAGATACCGCAGACTTTACCTACAAGAGTCGGGGAGGGGTGTAAAACAGCAAGCAAGGCAAAGATGTCGTATCGTACGAGTATTCATTCTAAAAGGAATGAGGGGCAAAGGAACAAGAGATGACAAGGGACCAAATAAAGCAGACTTGGGGGGATTCAAGCTGTTTCATGTACAGGGTTCTGGAATTTCCACTTCTTGCTACTGTAGAGTATTGAGTCCCCAAAAAGTAAATGTGAAGCACGGATTACGCGGTGGTCAACAGCTGACAAACAAGAAAGACTTGAATGTGCTGACATTCTCAGCTGTCGTAACTCGTTGCGGGGTGGCGGTGGGTTTCCCGTGCCAACAATTCAAAGTTGCTGGATTGGTTTCTTCAAATTGGTTTCCAGCCCAGCCATTGTATTGTGCAATGAAAGCAATTGAGATTGAATAGTATCACTGTGATTGTTTACGTTTACTTTGTCTAGCTAGGAGCAGCATTATTGCTACATTTACGGTAGTAGCAGCAGGATTGTTGGCTACGAGATCAATTTTGATTCTAGGTTACTCTTGTCAACTCGAATCTCTCACGTTCCATCCTTGTAGCCATCAAGAGGTTTCAACATGAGCGGCGAGCTATCTATTCTTTGATCGAGCTGCCGATTTCCAATAGGTTCTCTCCTCTCAGTGTGGATTCTTCGCTGATCTCACTAAAGTACCCACTGTTCTTGGTGTCACTGAACAAGTTTCGACCCTGCACGGTCATGGGGCTGTCTTCGCTGATGGCCAGGCTCCCCATCGACTCGCTGAGCGTTGTGTCCACGGCAAATGCTGGACTGCTTTGGGATGCAGGGCGCTTCGAATCGGATTTCAAAACGTCACGGGCCCAAGCAGGCCACTCTTTCGAGACGTACTGCGGAGACGCCATAGCTGGGCTAGTAACTCGTCGCAATGCACGAGCAGGAGACAGTTTGAGGACGCTGTTCTCGGGAATGGGTGGGGACAAAAAGAGTGGGGACTTGAGGCATCCAGCGCTGCTGCTTCGCCTATGTCGGCTTTTGAGCTTGGATTTTCCTGACATTGGCGGCGTGGTTGGAGACATCAAGTGTTCCCAACCAAACGAGCCATCTTTCGTTCCACTCGGGGACGCCAGGACGGAGGAAATGCCTGTTTGGTCATCGTCGATAGTCTCTCTGCGGAAGAAGAATAGATCGTCCTCCAATTCTTGGGCATTTGGTCGTTCAACGGGGGATCTGTGAAAGCACCGAGCAACCATCGCAGCAAAATCTCTGTCTTGTTGAGTTTCGGTTGGTAGATCAGCCGAAGGTGGTCCTGGGTTTGCTTCGATGTGTTTGTAGAGCATAACAGGATTGGTGATACCCAAATTTTTCCATGGCGGCAGTCCTATTCTCATTTGAATGGCGAGGCAACCAACAGACCAAATGTCAGATTCATACCCATACTTTTCCTCAAAACACTCCGGAGCCATAAAGTAAGGTGCTTTATTGGATGGTATGAGTCGAATGAATCAGGTTAGCTGGCCGGGTTCACAAAACAGATCCGAGCGCATCCACGATATCCTGCAACTTACTCCCGCGCATTGTCATTGTCATTATCATCCCCTGAGAGTTCTCCGATAGCTGTTTGCTGGCACCGAAATCGGCCAATTTCACGATACCCAGATCGTTCACTAGCACATTGGACCCTGTTTTATATTCGATAACGAAAGTGTCAGTGGCTGATGCTGGACGAACTTGGCCTGCGATCTCAAAGCCACTTCGTACCTTTGATGTCGCGGTGGAGAATCTTTTGGCAGTGAAGATACGAAAGGCCCGTCAAAACCTGTTTCAAATAGACTCGCGCCACCGGAAGGGTAAAGGCTCCAAATTTAGTCAGCATAGAGGCCACAGACCCCCCTGGAACCCATTCCTGGAAGATGTGGAGCCTGGAACGCTTCGAATTGGATTGGGCGCCTCTGTAGGCGACAATGTTCGGGTGATTCAACTTCGACAGCAGCTCTACTTCGCGCCGAATGTCACTAATGACAGATGTGTCCGTAGTAGGAATGACCTTCGCTGCCATCAATACACCTTCATCAGTCATGCACATGTGTACTGTCCCGAAAGAGCCTTGTCCGATTTTGGGACCAAGCGTCCATTTTCCCCGTTTGACAAACTGTCTGCTCGATGAAGGCCTCTGCAGATTGTTGTTGACAGGATTCTTGAGAGAACCATGTTGAGAAGAAGATTCTTGCAACATTGGAGACGAGGGGACAAGCGGTGGCTCATGTAAATTGTCGTTAGTGACCCCTTCTTTAGCTGATTCAGGCGAAGCGGTCGTGCTCACATCACGTTGAGAACTCAAAGGAGCAACGCTGTCCTGTTCGAAGATCGACTCTGACTCGTCATCGACAAGAGTTTCGTCTAGGTCAGCTGCCGTCTCGTTGTCTTCGTCAATCACAACGGCCGCGATGAGAGCCTCGCTGCAGTCACTCTCGGACTGGTCGTCGTCGTCAATTACGACCGCAACAACATCTTCCACACTTCTTTCATCGGTCTCGGCTACACTTTCACAGAAAGATGTCGTGAGGGTGCAGTTTTCCAATTCCTCTTCGTCCACCTCAGTTTCATCGTCGTCCTTCTCAGATTCATCGTCGTCTCTTGCTGTACCGTCATCGTGCCGTGTTACGTAATCCGCCTTGCCAGGGGATGGCTCGGCGGTCACTTCTCCCTCATGTAGTTTGTCGTTGCTCTTTTCCTGGTTGACCGGGTTGGTAACAGCTACAGCACCATCAGAATGACCCGCTGAGCTATCAGGCTCATCTCTAGCCAGACTTTCCACTGTCAGGGCATCATTTCCAACCTCATTCGTAGTGGTGCAATCTAGCTTCTCCTCATGGTTACAGCCTTGCAACTTGTCTGACACGCCGATCTCTCGTGTCTCGAGGTCCTCGTCTTCGTTGGTCGCCGCAGCTGGCTTTGCCGATGCTGCGTTTGTTGTGTAATCATCAGCGAGAATGGAATCAGAAGGCTGCGTATCCGTTGCAGCAAAACCCTCAGTCGCCTCGGCAAGGTTGCAGAAGGACGTTTCTCCTTTTGTACGTGGAGCATTGGATGTTTGGCTCACGTCATTCACATTGTCACTCACCGGTTCGCAAGTCCTCGCGACAAAATCTCCATTGGGACGAACAGGAGATACAATAGAACCGGAAAGACGGTCGCAGGGATCATCATTATAAGAACCAAAGTCCACCGTTGGGTTGGCGAAACGTTCTGGTGTGATGTCATACAAAAGGGAGTCTGGAGGTTGATTGGGAAGAAAGAATGTTTCGTCCAGTGTTTCATCATGCAGGTTAGGGTTTTCACTTGCAAAGGATGTCTCCGTTTCTGGCAATGTTGTGGCGAGAAGAGGGCTTTCTCCGATATCCGTTGTTGCTTCTTTGTGCGAATTGGGAGATGACCTCACGTCTTCCGTTGGTTCGCGGTTCGATAGATCCAATGATGCCATCAAGGATTCGACAGGCACTGTCTCTTGAGAACCATCTTTTGTTGGTGGTAGTGGGAAATCGTTGACTTGGGCAGTCTCGCCCTTGTGCAGAGTGGATGTTGTCTTTTCGGTCGCATCCATTTGCGTATTTGTTGCCTCCAAGCATTCTTTAGGTTCAGGGCAATCTTTGATATCCACCTTCATTCCAGCGTCCGGCGGAGGCGAATGGGGAGAAGGCGACGGCATGTCATCCGTTCTTCCTGGAGGTGACGAATCGTTCGGAGTTATCTTTGGACTGCTACTTTCTTCACCTGGAGCAGGACTGCTAGTGGATGCAGGAGAGGGAGCAGCGAAGCATTGAACAGCAAATGAATCTGGAGACATGGGTTCTCCCTGAAGCCTTGTCTGCTCATTTGTGGGGCCAGCGACCTTTGTTGGAGGACTGTGTTCATTGCTAGAACCTTCATTGGTTTCGTGCTCTGGTGTAGAAACCACAGAGGACTTGTCGCTTTTTTCCATAGTTGGAGACGCGTTAGAGGACGAATCGGCTTCTGGAGAAGCGGCTTCATCGTCCGAGGTAGTCTCGTCTTTCGCTTTGCTGCTGCAATTACTCTTTGCAGTGGTTTCGTTTCGTCGGGATCTGGTCCATTCCGGCTCTTCCTCGTCCTCATCAAAGTCGTCATCAATCTCTAGTTCTTCTTCTTCCGAAGAGTTGTCCGTGAAGAAGCTGTCCTCACCGCGTCTCTCGTCATCATTGTCTGTCCCGTACTCTTCAATGTCATCCTTTTCGTCTTCCTCATCCTCGTCGTCATCGTCCTCCTCAAAGTCGATAAATTCCATTTCGGAAGAGTACTGATCACTGCCCAAATCTTCTCCTTCCGACGCGTCGTCCTGACGCTGCTTGGCTTTTTCAAGCGCTGCTTGTTTGAGGCGGCTGTAGTCATCGCGGTTTGTCTTTCTCTTGGGTTTGGGTGTTGACGACTCGGAAGACTCTTCGTCGTCGTCTTCTTGACTGGATGGCTCATCATCATCATCATCACTTTCCGAATCATCATCATCCTGACATAGTCGGTTGCGAGCAGAAATCCTTCGGATTCGTCTGGTGAAGTTGGGTTTGGTCGGAACAGGAGACAAAACGGAACAGGAGATGGCACTGATATCTTTGAGGTTTTGCTCGGGATAGATTTCATTGGGAAAATTGTTCTCCTTGTCTCCAACACGGCTGCTTTCCTCGTCACTCTGGGATTCGCTGCCACAAGAGTCGTCGTCGTTTTGTCCAGTCTTTGCAATTGGAGAGCACACATCATTCATGAAGGATAGATCAGCTAGGATTCCGCCATTGATACCTGCAGCAAAGGACGTCGTTTGTCTTGATCTCTTGGACGACATGATTGATGTTTCACAACACCAAAGTGTGAAGGAAAGAAGGAAAGAAGGTAGGTTTTGAAGCAAAAAGTGAACGATGGAGCAAGTGTCAACGGTAAAACGTGTTCTGTTGGAGGAGGTGCGCGACTTTGTCACGAAGCGTAGGACACCTATGATGCCAGGAACACCACCACAGCGAATTTGGGCAGGAAGGTTCGGCCTGAGGCCAGACGCTGGATCTTTTCAGGCACCGCTGGCCATCACGAGTGCTTTACCGAGTTTCCCACCGATACTTGATCGTAGATGTTGTTGTGGTTGTGGTTGTCATTGTCATTGGTGGTAGACAAGCTGGAGAATAAAATAGAATCGAATCAGTTCACAATACCAGCCAGCTATTCCAATACCATTCCCAGTGAATTTATTACGAGCCGAGACCAGCAATAATGGCATCCAAGAAGAACAAGAAGGTCCGCCAGAAGCATCAACACCAACACCAACACCATCTCCCAAAGCGTCAGCACCGTCAAATTCCCAGCATGAAAAAGCACCAAGGAATGAAGTACCGCCTGTCATGCTCCGTGCTCATGACAATCAGGCTGGGAATTGTACCAATGGTGTTTTGAATAAAGCAGTGGCAAAAGATGCTGAATCTTTTCACCCACCCAGGCTGGCAACACTTCCAAAATCGTATTGGTCTACAATTACTACTACAACAAGAGTCGAAAGTGGTATACTAGTAATCACTCCCAAACCAACAGTGTTATTAGAAGCATAGCAGGATCAGAGAAGGCTACTAGCACAGGATGAGTACCTCAGGACTGGTGACGGAAGCTGTGACTTGTTGTTACGGCAACTGTGTCAGGATTGGTGAAAACCGTGAAAACGAAGTCAAAGTAGCTGGAACTGAGAGCATAGTCTATGTCGACCAGAAGCCGCTATGTCTGATGAAAATGGAGGGATGCACGGACAGCATCAATAAGCTCAGATAAGGGCTGCATACACAGAGATACAGGAACTGTCTGATGGAAATATCAGGTTCCAGCCCGAGGCTTTCGTCCGAGCCTGTAGCTTTTGTCCCAGCCTGTAGATTTCGTCCCAGCCTGTAGCTGTTGTCCCAGCCTGAAGCTGCTGTCCCAGCCTGAAGCTGCTGTCCCAGCCTGAAGCTGCTGTCCCAGCCTGAAGCTGTGGTCCCAGCCTGAAGCTGTGGTCCCAGCGTGAAGCTTTCGTCCCAGCCTGAAGCTGTGGTCCCAGCCCGGAGCTGTTGTCCCAGCGTGAAGCTTTCGTCCCAGCCTGAAGCTGTGGTCCCAGCCCGGAGTAGCAGTGTGAAGCTGTTGTCCCAGACTGAAGCTGTTGTCCCAGCCGTCGCTGAAGCTTCGTCAGCTGTAGTAGTCCCAGCCTGTAGCTGTAGCTGTGCTGTTCCCAGCCTGTAGGTACCCAGCCTGTGTAGCTTTCCCAGTCTGAACTTGTGGTCCCAGCCTGAAGCTGTTGTCCCAGCTGGACCTGTGTCCCAGCTTGAGCTCCAGACTTTTGTTGGGTTGCAGCATTAGAGCTTTTGTCCCAGACGATCGAGTTTATTTTTTCTGCTTGGAGCTTGTATCTGGGATTTCACAACTAGCTAGCTATCGGTACTATGCTAAAGCTAGCTAGTCCCGGGCCTCGGCTCGTAGGTCGTCCTCGAGTCAGCTTGTCTGAATCCGTTAATAGACTTTATGTTTTTTAAAATGCTAAGCTAGGCTAGTGTATACCAGGAGAGATCCGTACCTGTATCATGGTGGTCTACTAGCTAGCTACTACGTACCGGTATGATACCGGTACCTATCACAGTGGCTAGCAGTACCGGTAGCTACGTTCAGGGTGTTCCACACGGCAATTGCAACACAAAATGTCTTGCAGAATACTCCTACTGAGGTAGCTTTTTTAAGAACCTGGTGTTAACTCACCCAGTGCAAAGCACATTAAGGCATGAATACTTCAAACCATACCCATCAGTGATGGTTTAAAGTACGCAGCAGTATTCCTTTTACTAAATCCTCACTATTTAACTAGTGCATGCTTTAACCCACTAAATGCACTTCAAGAAGGCCTTCTAATTGCAGAATCAGCTTTTGTACTGTTTGCTCCTATTCAAAAGAGCCAAAGTAAATTGCACGAGCCACCCCAAGACCCCTTCTATGTTTAAATCGTGAGGTGACTTCAAGAACTATGTGCACTACGCTAAAAGCTAGTGTAAAAGATCTTTTCGAGTGTTTTGAGTTTGAAAGAGAATGAAAGTATGAGAGGATTAGAAGGTTTGATTGTGGTTTTCTCTCGTTGATTAGTTTTCATAG